>JAKSZT010054518.1:6604003-6656512 GCA_026826555.1 Tolypeutes matacus | reverse complement strand
GGGGGCCACGCCGCGGGGGCCGCCGCCGCGCGCCGCTGCGCCATGTCCGGGCAGCTGGAGCGTTGCGAGCGCGAGTGGCACGAGCTGGAGGGAGAATTTCAAGAACTACAGGTAGGGCCGGACCACCTTGCCCCGCAACTCTGCTGCCTGCGGTGCAGGGCTGTCTTCCCCCGCCTCTCCCAGCCCGCAGCGTGGGGGCGACCAGGGCCCAGCGGCTGCCCCTGCCCGGGCCCTGGGGACTGGGGGTCCGCGAGGGCCAGCCCCCTCCCGGCTCCCCGCCTTCAGTTCTTCAGCCTCCCGGGCCACCCGGGCGAAGCCCCCTTTCCCTGCCTTCGCCCGGGTTCTTTGCCCCGCGCACCTCCTTGGCTGCAGAAAGTTGGTCTGTGGTCTCTGGGGAAGCCTGAGGGGGGCAGGTAAGGTGCAGGGGGTCACAGAGACCTTCCCCTCATTCCTCAGGGGTCCCTCCCACCCCCACCCGCGGGATCTGCTTTTAGCCAACTCCTCTCCGGCCCAGCGGGGCAGCGCTCTTTCTGCAGCTCCATTTTGGGAGGTGTGCTTGGGAGACGTTCACTTTGAGCTGCTCGGCTTTGCTTGGGAACGAAGGACTCCCGTTCCCCGCCTTTGGGCGCCCTGGTATGTGTGCCCACCGCGCTGGCACTCCTGCAGGCTCCGTTTGGCGCTGGGGATGGCATCTGTCAGTTCTGACCGCAGGCTTGCTTCGCCCAGTGATAGTCTGCCCCTATTCCTCACCCTTCTGGCCCAGAGCCTTCCACGGGATGGGGTGTGGCAGGGTGCTGGAGAGAGGGCCCTTGAGAGACGGGCATTGCTGCCAAGGTTCCTGCAGTGGTTGTTCCTGATGGGAGGGGAGGCTCGCAGAGGCCTCAGCTACATACTCTGGTGACAAGAGATGCCTCAGAAACCCTGGGGTTGCCCAGGAGGGACCCTGGCACCATTTTTGGAGATGGGGCTGTTTACTCACCAGCCAGGGGACTGTTTGCTTTCTCAGGGGGCAGGCTCTATTTGCCTGAAATCACACGGGACACCCCCACCCACTACTGTCGTCTCACTTTGGGCCATGGCATTTCCCGTCACTGTAGCTCTTGTCTGCAGTTGGGTCCGCCATGTACAGTGTCCAGAGGAGGGAGGGGAAGATGCCAGGGGTCCCTGTGATGGGTCTTTCTGCACATGAGGTGGGAGGTCCCGACGAATAGGGAAAGGGATGCTGGAGACACTGAGCCGAAGGTGAGGGCCCCAGAAGCATCATCCCTTTCCTGGCCTGCCCAGCGTGTGTGGTTTGGGTGCCCTGTCAGTCTGGCCTGGACTCCAGTGCCCTTCACATACCTTCCACCTCCATCCCAGGGGTCCCTTTTGGCTTCAGTCCCGACGCAGAATTCCAGCCACTTCTTAACGTTCTGTCCTACTGGGCGCTGCGGCCATGGAGAGTATTAGGATGAGGAGTGGGAGAAGCGAAGAGGTGGGCTGAGTGGAGCCTCTGTGATTTGCAATTCCTTTCCCTTGTCTTTCCTTAGAATAGGAGGAGGAGGAGTCTTAACACTTCAGAGATGTGCAATTAATGCAACTAACAGCAATTAGATAGCAGGTCTTGGCAGGCAGCAGCTCCAAAGGAGTCATTTTATTTGTTATGTTCCTACTTGATGTCTCCAATGCTCAGGTGTGTTAGGGACACAGAAGAATTAGGGATTAAATCTGGATTTTGTCCTCTGGTGCTCAGGGAGTATCCTAGAAGGGCTGCCTGAGAGGAAGTGCAGTTCTTTAGAAAAGGGGATCCTGCTAGCCTCAGGATCTGGGGGTCAGCTGCTTGGTCAGTGGCCAGTGGTGGGTGGAAAGCCACAGAGTCCTCGAGGGCCAAGGGATGGACAGAGCAAAACACCGTGTGCATCTTCAGTTCGTAGATGAGAAGTCGGAGGCTTGGGCATGCAAATTGACTGAACTGTGACCACAAAGCTACTTAGTGGCAAGTTCTCTAAATGTAGCGTCCAGAGGTCTGTAATTGTCTTGGGAGGCCTCTCCATGTTTCCCTCCCCTCCCCTCTCCTCCGCAATTGTATGTGAGAACTCTGAACTGTTGAGATGAAACTCTTTGGAAATGTGCATATCATAAGTAGAGTTTACATGCATGTGCTGGACAGAATTTCAGATATGAAGCATTTGTTGGGGAGCAATAAAGTAACAACAGGAACTAGAAAGGTTAAAGCGGGAAGGAATTTTTTTCACCAGAAAATCCCAGTCTATCTTAATTTCCTACATCTGCTTCGGAATCTGGGGTTTGTGGGTTTCACATCTGTATTGCTGGGATTCCATCCCTCGTGGGATGAAATAAAATGTCTGTTTTTTACTTCTCTTGTAAATGAAGGCAGGAAAGAGGAAACCTTCTTCTCAGACTAATGTGGGGTTGGGGAACATGGATTTGAAAGGTCTTTGGAATCCTCCCAGCTCCCCACCCAAAAAACTCTCTGGGACTTTCTAGAGGAAAGGACTGGTTTTCTTTTGACTGTGCTTTGCATTTGTCGGGGACTTACTCAGCTCCAGGGCACAGTTTGAGTCCCTGGGGGGGGCGGCTTTGTTTTAGGCTGGTCAGGTTTTCGGTGGTGCTGGTGCATCGAGCGTCAGCCTAAAACCAGTGCATGCCTGGCCCTGTGGCCTGTGTGGTCTGACCACAGAAGGTCACTTACAGACACGATGGCAGGTGATTTAATGAGCGATTCCTGCCTTGCATCACTGGAAACCTGACCCTGTCTCGAGTCCCTACCCAGGAAGCAGGTGGCCGCAAACCGCCTTTCCCTAAACTTGACCTCAGAAGGAGGCCAGTTTTGGACAACGGTTTAAGCCATCGCATTTCCCTCACCAGCGAAGGTGCCAGGCCCCTTAGAAAGGCCAGCATATGCAAGGTGGCCAGGGAGGGCTTCATTGTGGAGTGACAATTGAGCAAAGACTTGAAGGGGATGACAGGCTGGGCACCACGTGGATGCCAGGGGAAGATGACAGAGCAGCAGCAAGGCAGCAGGACCAGCCAGCGCGGAGGCCCTGAGGCAGGAGCTGCCTGCCGCGCCTGGGGCTGGGATGGAGAGGAGGTCAGTAGGGCCAGGTCATCTAAGGCCCTGTGGGCCTGAATAAAAGATTTCAGCTCTTACTGCTAACAGAAGTGGCATTCCTCTGGCTGCTGTGTAGAGAATAGACATCAGGGAAGCAGGCAGCTCAGTATTTCATTAACCCCTTAGGAAGCAGATCCTGAGGCCCCTGACAGCCTCATTTTACAGAGGGTAAGCCAGCTACTCAAGGTGGGCTGGAGTCAGGATTTGAACCCAGGCTGTCAAGCACCAGAGTCTATGCTTTTAACCATTACACAAGGAGAGCCAAGCCAGGGCAGAGCTCTGCCCCGGGTGCTATTCTGTTGCCTTTTGTTTCTCTCCCTCAAAGGCGAGTAGTGTTGCTGACAGACCCTAAGGTAACCCCCACCCCTGCAATGATCCCCACTTCCTGGTATTCATTCCCTTGTATAATCCTCTCCATGAGTGTGGATGGGACCCGTGACTTGCTTCTAACCAATAGTATACAGCAAAGGTCATGTGATGTCACTCCCATGACTATGTTACATTATATTGCAAAGAAGATACACCATGCCCATGATTGTGTTACGTTATATAAGACCCTGTTTTGCTAAAAAAAAAAAAAAAAAATGAAAAAGGAGGGCTGTGTGTGTGTGAGAGGGAGAGCACTGGATGGGGAGTCAGGACTGGTTCAGGTCCTAGGTCTGCCAGTTTATCTACAAAACAAGGGCACCAAGGGTAATAAGAGCAGCTAACTGGGTAGAACGCGGATTACCCCATTCAGTCCAAAGGACAGCCCTGATTTACAAATGAGGGGACTGGGACTCGGAGCTGTTAAGTAACTTGCGAGTGGTGGAGCTAGAATTTGAACCCAGGTCTGCTGTCTCCCTCAGATATTATTGTGCCTAACACAGTGGGCACCAGACGGATCCTGAGACCCTTAACTCTAGAAGAAAAACTCTTGGGTTTGCTGGGTCTCTTTTCATTTGCAAGGCACTTCCACACAATGCATTAGTCAGGGCTTTTTAGTTGCTAATGACATAAACCCAGTTCAGCTGGCTTTAAGCCCAAAAGGGGATTCATTGGCTTATGTTTTGGGGAGTCCAGGAGCAAATGGCTTCAGGCATGGCTGGATCCAGAATCTCAAATGATGTCTGCATGTGCCCCTCTCTCTCTCTCTCTCTGTCTCCTCTACATTGGCTTCATTCTCAGGCATCTCTCCCACATTGTGGCAAAGAGGACCACTGGCAGCCCCTGGCTGAGCAAACTGGTAGAAACAGGGCATCTTTTCCCAGTAGTTCCAGCAAGATTGTGAGGGCTGCCTCTTGTTGGCCCCGGTGGATCATATGATTATCCCTTACTTAACCAATCACTGTTGTCACTGACTGGCCAGGTGGTAGAAAAGAAAGAAGGGGTTGGTGGGGAGGGAGAGAGAGGGAAAAAAAAAACAAGGAAAAAGATGCTGGGCAGGCATATTTTGGGGGTAATAGAAGTGGTTTATATCTGTAGTTCCCAAACTATATGCCAAGGCACCCCTGAGGAGCCACAGCAAGGGGGACTATGGGATAATTTAAATATTCAAGGGAAGCGGCTGTGGCTCAATCAGTAGGGCTCCCATTTACCATATGGGAGGCCCTGGGTTCGGTTCCCGGGGCCTCCTGGTGAAGGCAAGCCCGCCTGCACGGCGTGGTTAGCTGACCCAGTGAGCACAAGCAGCAAGGGGGGGATAAATGAATAAATAAATAAAATCTTTAAAAAAAAAAAAAAAAAAGATAATCATATTAAAAAATATATATATTCAGGGGAAATACAGTGACATCTGTAGGACATCACATAAAATTCCAGCTTCAGGCATTTCATGGTTTCACATTAGATTACACTACGTTCTCTTTGAGGATGTCATATTTTTTGCAAAGTTGTTTACCTTAACATTGGTAAATTGGTGTGTAAATTATACCTCAATAAAGCTTATTAAAAACAAAACAGCACATGGCCTGTTACATGTACCTCATCTCCTAGCCCCTTCATGACTGAGGAAACTGAGACACAGAGAGATTGCATAACCTGATGAAGCTCCCTCAGCTAGTAAGTGGCAGATTCTGGATTTGAGCTCAGGCAGTCTGAGTGCAGAGCCTCATCACTTAACCATTGCATTTTCTGCCTTCCAGATGCCTGACATGGCATGCCGACACCCCACTTACTGCTCCCGTACCAGACATCACTAATCAATCCTGGCTCATGACCCAAAATCTTTCCCAATATAGAATCCATACATTTTAAGTTGTCAACTTGCCATACTTGGTAGCATTTCTGTGGTGATGAGTCCTAGTTAAGTATAATCAAGATTCTGCAATCTTTATTGAAAGATTTATTAGAAAGAGAACTATATAAAACTAATCTCTTGAAAACTTACCATCAGAGAGAGGCCCAGCTATAAGGCGGCACCTTTCAGTTAGGGCCCTGGCTCTATTGGGATCTGCCTAATTGCCCACCCACTTCCAGTGCTCTGGGACCAGAGCCCTGTTTGTAAATGCTCTGAGATTCTTCTGCCTGGCAATTCTTGCAACAAATGTTGACTCAGGAGTTCTGACTCACCAGTTCTGGATCTTATGAAAGTTGTGTTAAGGAGGCATCTCCAGATGTTTCACAGCCGTGCTGGGACCTGGAGTCAGTCATTCACCTCATCTTCCCGCTGGGGCAGAGCCAGGGGCCTCAGAGGACAGGAGAGGTGGCAGAGATCTCCGAATCCTCCAGCGGAAACGCACTTGTTTGTGTCTTTTATCCATGTGGAGGATGATAACGAGACCTTCTAGGAGGAAAGAAGTTATGGGGCCTCCCAGCTCACAGAGCTGACACTGGCACTTCTCTCCCTAAAACTTCAAATGGGAGACATGTACAAGAATTTTTGTAACAGCTAAAAACTGGAAACCTAAATGTCCATCAGAATGTATAATTATACTGAATATCCATAGAGCGGCTTTGAATAGCAGAATGAATAAAGTAGGGCTACATGTATCAACATGGATAAATCTTTCTGAAAAAAGCAACAGTGTCCAAAAAGTTGCAGAGTGGTATGTGCAATATGCCATTTATCATAAAGTAAACCCTGAGTTGCTTATTGATGCATATATATTTAATAGAAAGAAAAAGACTGGCAAGGGGGTGGAAAAGACCAAATTCATTATAGTGGAGATTCAGGCAGGGCCCTTGTATGAAGCAACTAACGCTCTAAAGGATTTCACTGAAAGAATTTAATGGAGGGGATGTTTATGAGGTGCGGCAGGTTAGAAGGACTAACGGGATAGCGAGCCATTCCCAGTCCCACGCCTAAGAGACAAAGGGACTGGGGACATCCCCAGAGCCTGGAGGCAGCTCACTGCTGGGGAAGAGAAGACTTCGGTATGGAAGGGCTCTGAGCAGTAGGCAGCAAAGGAGGGAGGGGAAGAATGAATAGTCCAGCTTCTCCTTCTTTCCACCCTTCAGCACATTCCCATTGGCTAATCCCGAGCAGGAGGCAGAGGGCAAGGGAGCCCAGGAGATGCAGGGGTCAGCCTTCTGGGGCCTGGGGTGGGCGTGGGGTGCAGAAAGAGCCAGCATAAGTGTTCGTCCCCTTGGGGGCTGAGAAGGCATTACCATCTAGGACGGGAACCTGGGGACTTTAGCCTTGAAGTGCAGCATTATTTCTTTAATCGAGGGTGACACAATGGGTCTGAATTGTATGATTTTCTATCTTTTTTGCTTGTATACGCCTGAAACAGACTAAAAAAAAAAAAAAAATTCCAACAGTACCTAAAGGAAAACTGCTTTCCAGGCTCAATTTCAGTTGTTTATGTGATCATGTCCATGTAAATATCATTTCCTGCAGAATCAAGTAGTGTACTATGATTGCATTTTCTCTCTTGGAAAGATAAATCTGTCTTAACGTTTGATTCTTTACTGTCTTCTGGCAGTTTTCTCCTTATAATTATTTTCTTTCTTTCCCCTAAAGCTCTGCCTCATTGGGTATTCTATCAAGTGTGCTGCTGCTTTTTTATTTTTTATTTATTCTTATTGGTCTTGAACAAGGAAAAGAAGCAGGGGGTTGCTGTATGCTACAGGAACGGAGTCCTCCTTCCCCAGCTGCATGCCACTCTGCCATGGTGCCCCCAGCACTCTGGGCTATTTTTAGAGGTAGTGCCGTGATGTGGGAGTCAGTCACGACTAATAAGCTGGTGCTCCCTGCACTGTGTGCTGAGAGCTGCCTCCCAGTTTTTGGTGAGTGTCTCCCATGTTCCAATCCCCTGCTGCCAGGTTTAGAAAGAAAAAGAATAGCTTGGTAGTTTGTCATTTTCTTAAAAAGTTAAATTATAAATTTACCATATGACCCAGGAATTCCATTCTTAGATATCTTCCCAAGAGAAATGAAAATATATGTCTACCCAAAGATTAGGCCATGAATATTCATAGCAGCATTATTCATAATAGACAAAAAAAAAAAAAAAAGGAAGCTCTCCAAATGCCCAACAACTGGTGAATCAGTAAGTAAAATGAAGTCTATCTATACTGCATTTATTTTATTTTATTTTATTTTATTTTATTTATTTATTTCTCCCCCCCTTGCTGCCCGTGCTCGCTGGGTCAGCCAACCACGCCGTGCGGGCGGGCCTGCCCTCACCAGGAGGCCCCGGGAACCGAACCCGGGGCCTCCCATATGGCAAATGGGAGCCCCAGTGATCGAGCCACAGCCGCTTCCCTATACTGCATTTTTTAAAATTGCTGAATGATTGTTTAAAAAGAATACTGAAACCTGCTGCAACATAGATGAAGCTCAAAAACATATTAAGTGAAAGATACCATACCACCAAACCATGTAACATATGATTCCGTTTCTTTAAATGTCCACAGTGGGCAAATCTATAGAGACAGAAAGTAGAGTAACAGTTGCCTGGGGCTGGGGGTCACTAACAGGCACAAGGGATCTTATCAGAAGGGTGCGATGTTCTCACACTGGATTGTAGTGATGGGTACACAACTTGGTGAATGTACCAAAAATTACTGGATTATACACTTGAAATGGGTGGATTTTATAGTATGCAAATTATTCCTCAATAAAATTGTCAAAAAAATAATGGCTTAGGTTCTTAGTTTGGTAGAAAGAGCCCCAGTATGGGTCTTTCATGGGTGTGTGTGCCCGTTTAGTTACCGACTTGAAGCAATCTTTGAACCAGACTCCAGGTCCTTGGTTTTGGCCTTTTTAAGGTGAAATCGCCCCGGGCAAGATCAGGGTCTGTGGCATCTCACCTTACCTGGCATGGTTGATTTTGCCCAGAAGGAAGGCACAGCTGTCTGGACTCTGACACTTGTGTCTGAAATGAAGATACTCGACACAAACTGACCGAGCCAAAAACAACACAGTTCATTGGCTCAGGCAACTGGGCAGTCCAAGGTATATGGCTCCAGGGCTCAAATGGAGTTTTGGGGCTCAGTCTCACCTGCCTCTCGTCAGTTGGGTTCATTCTCAGGCAGGGTCCCCCCAGACTTTGGCAAGACAGCTCTGGGCTCATATCCTGCCAGCTTCAGAGCTAGTGGAAAGAGTTCCTCATTTTTAGCAGTGCTGATAAAAGCCCCACAGCTGAGTTCCGTGGGTCCTGAGCGCCTGTCCCTGAATCAGCCAGAGGGGTCAAGAGGCTGGTGCTCTGATCGGCCAGGTCTGGGCCATTTGTCCTCCCCTCGTGGGCTGAGTGTGGGGGAGGATGGGTGTCCAAAGGAAATAGGGGGCATTGACCAGGAGGGGACTGGCTGCCTGACTGGCAAAAACAACAGAAGGGCTCCATCTGGCCGCCTGGCTCCATTTGAGGCTCAGGGCCAAGGTGAGGAGCAGATGACAGGGAGGACTGGATTGCATCAGCGAGGCTCCGCGCTCTGTTCCCAGACAAAGCATCTCAAGGCACAGGTCCACCTGAGGGTCTGTAGGGACATCATCATGCTTGGAGGTCAGCCAGGGCCTCCGAGGGGAGGCAGGGTTTGAGTTTCCTCCACCTGCCAGAACTGCCCCATGGACAGCACATCAAGAGACAGCTGTCCTGAGAAAGTGAGAGTCCAGGGAATGAATGCATAGCCTTTCCTACTGCTTGTGGCACTGGGGTGAGTGTGGGTGGCATCAGCAGAGACTGGGCATGGGCGAGGCATGCCCTGTCATACAATGAGATCCTTGTTTCCAGTTCTCCCCACCCTGTGTTGTCCTCCTCGTGGTGGCAAATCCTCAGCCTGGAGCCGAGGTCGGGAGTGGACAAAGTGTTTGGCCTCTAGGATCTGACCTCCCCTGGGAAGTGGTTCTGACCAGTGGCAGAGCAAGAACTACGGGGGAGCAGGAATGAGCCCATATGCCAGGGGACAGAATTATGGGAAAGCCCATGTATTTCTCATCCCAACGTAGCCTGATACTTTAGGGTCAAGCAGAAAATACGACCAGTGGGGCATTAGAAAAGTGCCTGGAAAAATTTAAATGTGTTTACTTTTGGGAAGCGGATGTGGCTCAATCAGTAGGGCTCCCGTTTACCATATGGGAGGCCCCGGGTTTGGTTCCCGGGGCCTCCTGGTGAAGGCAAGCTGGCTCACACGGCGCGGTGAGCTGAGGCAGCAGGATGACCCAGCAAGGGGAGACAAGCAGACACAGAAAAACGCACAGCAAATGGACACAGCGAGCACAAGCAGCAAGGGGGGGATAAATGAATAAATAAATAAAATCTTTAAAAAAAAAAAATGTTTACTTTTTGGTTTGTTTTATTGGGGGGGAGTAGTAGTTGTTTTTACCATTTTTTATATGTTGATAACATTGAGTGTGTCTGAGGTGTGGAAGACTGTAGGTGGGAGTGTTAAATTGGTCTAGCTACTCTGCAGGACAGTTTGCCAAGGTCTGTTAAAACTACAAGGTAGCAGATGTGGCTCAAGCAGTTGGGTGCCTGCCTACCACATAGGAAGTCCTGGGTTCAGTTCCTAGTGCCTCCTAAAGAAGACAAGCAAGACAGCAAGCTGATGCAACGGGCTGGCACGTCAAACTGACGCAACAACAAGATGACACAGCGAGATGATGCAACAAAGGGTCACAGCAAGGAAACACAATGAGAGGCACAACAAGCAGGGAGCAGAGGTGGCTCAAGTGATTGGGTGCCTCCCTTCCACATTGGAGGTCCTGGGTTTGGTGCCTGGTGCCTCCTAAAAAAGAAGATGAACAGAGAGCAGACAGCGAGCACAAACAACGAGGGTGGTGGGGTGGCGGGTGGGGGGCAGGAGAAATAAATAAAATAAAAAAATCTTTGGAAAAAAAAACAAAAAAACAAAACTACAAACATGTTTGTACTCCCTGACCCAGCAATTCCACTTCTCTTCTCCAGAGAGGATCTTCCTCAAAGAGACCCTTGCCCATGTGCACAGGGAGTCAGTGCAAGGGTAGTATTCAGTGGTGCCTGGTTGGTTAGGGTCAGAGACTGGAAACAACCTAAATGTCCAGCAATAGGGGAGTGGCTAAGTAAACTGCTGTACTAAGTGTGAAATATGGCACAACACTCCAAAGAATGAAATATATCTATATGTCCTTACTGGGTAGATCTTCAAGACATATTGTTGGGTGAGAAAAGCAAGTTGTAGAATCTGATGTATATCTTTTTTTTTTTTTTTTTATAGATTTTTTATTATTTATTCATTTATCCCCACCCCTGCTGCTGGTGCTCGCTGGGTCAGCCAACCACGCCGTGCAGGCGGGCCTGCCCCCACCAGGAGGCCCCAGGAACCGAACCCGGGGCCTCCCATATGGCAAACGGGAGCCCCACTGATAGAGCCACAGCCGCTTCCCATCTGATGTATATCTTGATACTGTTAATATATTTGAAAAAATAAAAAGTTTGTGTTTTAGGGTATAAATTATGCTGTAACAGACCACAAAATAAAGTGGCTCAAATGAGGTAGCTTCTCTCTTTCTCGCATGATAGCCCAGAGGAAGGTTGTGGTGGAGGATGAGTAGTGTTCCCGTCATTTATTGCTGCATTAAATGGATTGGATTATGCTCATGGAATTTAGTCAGGGCAAAGTGGGATGGATTGAAGATGCTTTAGGATGTCTGGGGCCTTTGGTGAGAAGGCTCGAATGGCTGGGGGAATTCAGATGGCTGGGAACTGAAAGCATCTAGAAGTTTCTCCCCTCCCTTTCCCATGATGTGGAAGAAAAATCAAAATATAGTTAATGAAAATTCAAAAGATTGTTTAAGAGGTGTGTTTTTTGTTCAGTTTAATTTAAGAAATATACTTTTTGTACATTTCCCAAAATATTTTGTATTGTGGAAATATATATATATATGAACAAAATGTCTCATTTTAACCCTTTGTAGGTATATAGTATCCTGGGGGTTTCTTTGCCCACTCGCCTGGCATCCAGGCTGGAATGACAGGAGCTTTGACTCAGGGAGGGCTGTTGGCTGGAGCACTCACATGGGCTTGGGGCTTCCTGACAGCCTGG
Source organism: Tolypeutes matacus (assembly GCA_026826555.1). Classification (NCBI taxonomy): domain Eukaryota; kingdom Metazoa; phylum Chordata; class Mammalia; order Cingulata; family Chlamyphoridae; genus Tolypeutes; species Tolypeutes matacus. The sequence continues at coordinate 6,644,955 of JAKSZT010054518.1, read as the reverse complement.
TGCCCTCAGGGTAGTTGGACTTTTGCTCCAAGAGCAGGTGTTCCAGCAGTCAAGGCAGAAGCAGCATGGCCTGTTGTGACTTTATCTCACAAGTCACATAGTGTCTCTTCTGCCAGATCCTGTTGGTCAAACCAGTCACAAGCCTTGGTTTAAGCGGAGGCAACAGAGTCCCTGTCTCTATGCAAAGAGCGAGAGTGGAGGGCAAGCAGCTCCGTACAAAATGTGGTCCAGGACTTGCCCATGTGACTTCTGCTTGCATCCTATGGGCTAACTCTTAGTCATGCCGCTACACCTAGCTGCAAGGAAGGCTGGGAAATGTGTCTAGCTACAAGTCAGTGGGGTCTTATTGCTAAAGGAAGAAAAGGAGAGTAAGTCTTAGGGAAAATTCTTTTTTTTTAACAGTATATATATTTCACATATATATAAATTACTATGACCCATGGACCAAATCCAGTTTGCTACCTGTTTTTTCTTTCTTTATTTTTAAACCAATTTATTTATTTATTTACTTATTTATTAACATTTTTTTAAACTTTATTTTGTACATTTAATAATTGAAAATATAAACAATTAAAAACTAAAAAGTAAACACAGATGAATAAATATATACATTTCTCAATTAAATGCAATGGATACATATAATTTTTTTTTTTTTGAATCAAACAATATGTTACACAATATATTTAGTTCATAGTAACACATTCATACAGTATTTGTCCTTTTGTGTCTGGTTTGCTTCACTCAATATAATGTCCTCCAGGTTCATCCATGTTGCCATATGCTTTACGCCTTTATTTCTTCTTACAGCTGCATAATATTCCATCATGTGAATAGACCACAGTTTATTTATCCATTCATCTGTTGATGGACACCTGGGTTGTTTCCAACTTTTGGCAATGGTGAATAATGTGGCTATGAACATCGGTGTGCAGATGTCTGTTCGTGTCACTGCTCTCAGTTTTTCTGGGTATATACCCAGTAGTGATATTGCAGGGTCACGTGGCAAGTCTATATTCTACTTCTTTAGGAACTGCCAAACAGTCCTCCATAGTGGTTGTACCATCCTGCGTTCCCACCACATCCTCTCCAACACTTATAGTTCTCTGTCTTTTTAATAGTGGCCATTCTGATAGGTGTGAAATGATATCTCATTGTAGTTTTGATTTGCATTTCCCTAATCATGAGTGATGTTGAGCATTTTTTCATGTGTTTTTTTGCCATTTGTATTTCTTCTTTGGTGAAATGTCTATTCAAGTCTTTGGCCCATTTTTTAATTGGGTCATTTGTCTTTTTATTGTTGAGTTTTAACATCTCTTTATATATCCTGGATATTAAACCCTTATCAGATATGTGATTTCCAAAAATCTTTTCCTATTGAGTTGGCTGCCTTTTCACCCTTCTGACAGAGTCCTGTGAGGTGCAAAACGTGTTTAATTTTGAGGAGGTCCCATTTATCTAATTATTCTTTTGTTGCACGTGCTTTGGGTGTGAGGTCCAAGAAACCACCACATACTACAAGGTCTTGAAGATGTTTCCCTATATTTTCTTCTAGTAGTTTTATGGTCCTGGTTTTTATATTTAGATCTTTGATCCATTTTTGAGTTGATTCTTGTATAGGGGGCTACCTGTTTTTATATGGACAGTAAGCTAAAAATGAGTTTTACATTTTTTAATAATTGAAAAAATCAAAAGAATAATATTTTGTGAGGTTTGAAAATTACATGAAATTCAAATTCCAGTGTCCATAAATAAAGCTTTACTGGAACACAGCCTTACCCATTCATTTACATATTGCCTATGACTGCTTTTGCATATATATGTAAATACACCAAAAAGGGTCTAGAAGAATAAATTGGTAACAGTGGTTATTTCTGGGGAAGGGAAGGGGGAGAAGACAGGAGAGGGATGTGTTCAAAGCAGGCTTTAGCCATAGCTGTAATGTTTTACTTTTATTTTATTTTATTTTATTTTATTTTTTTTACCGGGAGGTACCGGGGATCAAACCCCGGTCTCTCCATATGGTAGACGGACGCCGAACCTCTTGAGCCACATCCGTTTCCCAATGTTTTACTTTTAAACAAGGATAATGTCTTCCCATTTTACTTGCAAAAGTAAATATTAGTTAAAAGTGAAAAGGGCCCGGCTGGCATCTGGCTGCTGATTTTCCAGTTTGGTCTTATCTCTCCATGGTGGGACCCAGCACCAAAGAGTGCCCAGGAGGTAGCCTGGCCCCTTGTCTCCCAGGAGCCTCAGCCCAGAGGCCTCTCCTGCCCTCCCTGCCCTGCTCTGGGGGGCTTTTCTTACCAGCAGGTGTCTGGGAGACATGGAGGACTGTTTTGGCTTTAAAGAGGAGAGTTCAAAAGTGATTAAGGGAAAAAAAAAAAATATATATATATATATATATAACATTTATGTAAGCAAATGCACATATATGCATATATATTTATATATAATTTTACAAATATTGGTATGTATTATGAAAAATTTGATTTTTACCCACAATAAAAAAAAAAAAAAAAAGTGATTAAGACGCAGCCCCTCTCCCCACGGACTGCTGATTAATTACCACTAGAAAGATGGCGCCTTTGCCTGGAGAAGCTGGGGGACAGCACTTTCCCCAGCAAGCCAGCACACCACAGCCCTCCCGAGGGTGCGTGCCGAGGAGGACGCAGCATCCCTTTAGCTGCCTTCCTGCCCCAAACGCATAACCAAGACCTTGTCACGAGGGCACCTAGGGCCTGGCCTGGCTGAGGGACCTGCTACCAAACAACCAGACTGGGCTCTTGGGAAATGCCAGTGTCTTGAAAGAGAAGGGCAGAGGACGCGAGTAAAGGCGATTGCAGAGCTAGGAACAATTCTGCGGAGGTGCGAGACTGAATTGGATCCAGGATGGGGGGAAAGCGGCCCCAAAAGGACATTATTGGCACCGCTGGCAAAATTTGAATTTGCATGTTATGTGAGATCACAGCGTTGTGCTGCGTCAAGGTTTACTTTTCTGTATTTGATAAAAGGCCAGACATTGAATATTTTTGGCTTTTTGGGCCAGACAGTCCTTGTCACAACTACTCTGCTGTCGTGCTGCAAAAGCAGCCGCAGACAATGCGAAGATGAATGGGTGTGGCTGCGTGCCAGTGGAGTGCGGATTTCATATAATTTTCCTATGGAATGAAATTGTCGTCTTTTGCTAGTTTCCAGCCATTTAAGAATGCAAAAACCATTCCTAGCTTACTGGATGTACTGGGTTGAATGAGTGTCCCCCCAGATCTCCTGTTCCCCCAGAACCTCAGACTGTGACTTTCTTTGGAAATTGGATCTTTGCAGATGGACTGAGTTAAGGTGAGGTTGTCCTGAAATTGGGTGGGCCCTAAGTCCACTGTGACTGGCGCCTTTAGAAGAAGGGGAAAGTTGGACAGAGACAGAGAGGATGACCGTGTGGGGGTGGAGACGGAGATGGGAGTGATGCTGCCAAAGGTCAGGGAACACCTGGGCTTACCAGGAAAGGACCCTGCCCTAGAACCCTCGGGGAGAGCTTGTTCCCTGTGGGCACCTTGAGTTCAGGCTTCTGGCCTCTCGTGTTGTTTTAAGCCTCCTGGTTCGGGGTGCTTCGTTTTGACAGCCCTGGGAGACTAAAAACTGCCCATACAAAAAAGCAGGCGTTGGCCAGATTTGGCTGCGGGTCATAGTTTATTGACCCCCAATTTAGGAAAAGAACAGACGTAGGCACACGAGGGCGTAAAGCAAACACGGTGCAGCGGGAGCAGGTGGCGAATCCGGGGAAAGGGTGTGTGAGTGGTCTTTGTACTGCTCTCGCAATTCTTCTGTAAGTGTGAAATTATTTCAAAATAAAAAGTTAAGAAGAGATTCACATGATTTGCTCCCCCGGGGGCCCCGCCAATACAAAGGGACCCAGCCGAGCATCCTGCGAGCGAGCGGGCCACGCGTGGCTTCCGCCGCCTGCTCCACTGGTCAGCCTGAGGGGTGTCTGGTCACTTCGTTGCCTTCACTTCTTCCTTATTTTCCGGCTTAGCCTTCGTGTCGAGGGACCTCTCTTGGCAGGCAGGAGAGCCGAGGCTCGGCCTCCTCACTGCTGCCCGTCTCCCTCTTCTCTGCCTCTGCGAAAGACATTTCTCCACCAGCTTCGGAAACATTCCTCAGCTTACAGTCTTGAATTTCATGGTGCCGTTGCCCCGTATCGGTTTCTTGGAATTGTTGGTGCTTGTCTTAGGTGAACAGAGCTCCAGAAGGGATTGTTTGCCTGCAGGTGCAGCTGTTTGTCGGGAGGCTGACATTGCCGCGGTCCGTTTTCCCAGCATCCGGCTGAGTCTCTTTGTGCCCTGGCTCTCTGGCCCTGGGAAGGGGATGTTGGGTTAATTGGAATGCGTGTGCCTGGGGAGGGAGGCTTGGCGCTAGAGGAGGAGGAATGTATGCTTTTCCTAGTGGACTTAGCAAAGACTCTCTCGATTGCTAGAGTTGGAAGCCAACTCCAATTGGTGGAAGTGAAAAGGAATTTATTAATTCAAATAACCAAGAGTGTTCATTCAGACTTGGTTAGATCCAGGGGCTGAAATACTGCTGTGAGAATTCACTCTCTTACCATTGTTCAGTTTGTTTTCCTCTGCTTGGCGTCATTCTCAGGCAGTTTCTCCCCATTCAGCAGCCCCAGGTTTACCTTCTGCCACGTTAGCAAGCCCAGGAGAGAGCATCTCTAACCCAGTAATTCCAGCCAGGGCCCCAAGGCTGGCTCTCCCTGGCCCAGCATGGGCCATGTGTCCACCTCGGAACCAGTCATTTGTCAGGGGATTGGAGACTACTGATTGGCCAGGCCTGGTTCATATGACCACCCTTGGAGTGGGGGTTGTCAACTCTACCTAAACTGTCAGGGGGTGGCCCCTGCTGTTACCTGAAGGGGGAGTGGAAGCTGGGCAGGAAGAAACAACAGCCACTTATCACACAAATGTTGTGCATGCTGCTTTCCCCAATTCCAAGCAGTGGCATCTCTACACATGCTTGACCGTTTTAACTGTCAAACAGTGACCTTGTAGTCACATCCCCTGGCCACAAGCAAACAATGAAAAATGACCTGTTCTCACCTCCCCCCACCCCCACTGTCCTTCAGGAAACTCACAAGATCTACAAGCAGAAGCTAGAGGAGCTGACCGCACTCCAGACTTTGTGTAGTGGCTCCATTAGTAAGCAGAAGAAGCGACTGAAGGAGCTAAAGTACACGCTCCAGAGGTAAGCAGGCGTGCAGCTCTGATTTATTCATTTATTATTTTCTCCGCCCCCCTCCCTCATTGTTTGTGCTCGCTGTCTGCTCTCTGTGTCTGTTTGTCTTCTTTTAGGAGGCACTGGGAACTGAAACCAGGACCTCCCATGAGGGAGGGAGGCGCCCAATCCCTTGAGCCACATCCACTCCCTGCTTGTTGTGTCTCCTCGTTGTGTCATCTCATCGCAACATCTTGTTGTGTCAGCTCACCGTGCCCAGTCCTTCACATCGCTTGCTGTCTTGCTCGTCTTCTTAAGGAGGCACCGGGAACTGAACTTGGAACCTCCCATGTGGGAGGCAGGCACCCAACTGCTTGAGCCACGTCCGCTCCCCTCCCCTGGTTTTAAGGAGCAGAAACCCACTCAAAACTGGCTTAAGCAGTTTTGGAGGAAAAAATTTTTTTTAAAGATTTATTTATTTATTTCTCCTCCCCCCATTGTTTGTGCTGGCTTCTGCTCTGTGTCTGTTTGTTGTGTGCTCATCTTTTTTTTTAGGAGGCACTGAGTACTGAACTCAAGAACTCCCATGTGGGAGGGAGGCGCCCAATTACTTGAGCCAACTCTGCTTTCCGCTTGTTTTGTCTGTCATTGTGTCTCTTCGTTGTCTCTTCGTTGCATCATCTTGTTATGGCAGCTCGTTGCGCCAGCCCGTTGTGTCAGCTCGCTGTCTTGCTCGTCTTCTTTAGGAGGCACTGAACCTGGGACCTCCGGTGTGGTAGGTAGGTGCCCAACTGCTTGAGTCACATCTGCTTCCCTAAATGGAAAAATTTTAATGGAATAAAACTGAATAGCTTCAGACATCACTGGATCCAAGGGTCAAAGTTGTGTTTAGGAATTTGGTCTTTTTCTTTAAACTCTGCCTTCCTCTGGATTGGCTTCCCTGTAGGATGGCTGACCCCTCATGGTCTCTGAGATGGCCACCAGCAGTCCAGGCTCATCCTTCAGCTTCGCCTCCTACTGCCCAGCAGAATGAGAGTGTCTCTCTCCCAGTACTTCCAGCAGAAGTTCTGGGCATGATCCTCACAGGCTGGAATTGGTCTTGCTCCCATCCGTGAACCCACCCCTGAGGCTCTGGCTGGGCAAAGCGAGGTCATAAACCCACCTTGGATCTGGAGTGGGGTGGGGGATCCTATTTGAACCATACGTGGGGAAGGGTGAGAGATAGTTTCCAAAAGGAAAGCTGGGGTGCTGTTATAAGAAGCAGCCATGCCAAGTAGGTGAGCAGCAGATATCCTCAGGGGTGTGGGGGGCTTTCTCCACCAGGGTCCCTGGCCTAGGGGATAATAGGTTGGCACTTCTGGTGGGGACGTACTTGAGTTTGTGCCTTAGTTCAGTTCCTGAGGCCAGGATAGTAAGCTCACTTCCTGGTCCTTTCTGGTTGGTAAGTACCTTCTTCCCCAGTGGCTAAAGGGGTACAGAAGATGCCATGACATCCCTTAGGTAGGTGGGGAAACTGAGGCTCACTTAGCTGAACCTTCGTTCCAGAGTTTGTGGCTCCTGGACAATTCTGCCCTTCCCTCGTGGACAGTTTTTGGGAAGGTGACTGATGATAGCCCTAACTCTTGACTGACCATTGTGGGGATGGAGGCCTGTTAGTTGTGGGAATAGGTTTACCCAGACAGAAGTATGGATGGCTCCATGTAAAGCCATCACCACTCAGGACAAAACACGTCTTCCTGGTGGCAGGACTGGGCTCAAGAGGCTTTCGTCGGTCTAGGATTTCCCCTCGGCACTCTCGGCCTTTTGGGCTGCCTTGCTGGTGTGGGGCCGTGCTGTGTGTTGTGGGATGTGGAGCGGACCCCCGGCCTCTGCTCACTAGATGCCAGGAGCCCGCCTCACCCCAGGCGCGACAGCAGAGTGTCCCCAGGGGCCCGGGGGCAGGCCACCCCGGTTGAGACCTCCTGGTTAGAAAGTTAACCGAGGAGTAGGTTCTTACACGCGAGGACCTCTACCATTCCGACGGTGCGTACGGACTTGCTTTTCCAGTCTTGGAGTTAAATTTTACCAAGGGATCATAGGCAGACCTCGATGGGTTGACTGCTTATACTTAGAAAATGCCTCCCCATCTGTCCTCTTGGTCGGCTTCAGGTTTTCCTTTACTGGAGCGAGAACATACTGCTGGTCACTGCCCCTTGGGCTGGTTCTCTGTGTCGAGCAGCATTCTAAGTGTCCTCATTCAGTCCTCGCAAAAGAACTGCCCATGAGGTAGGCCTGACAGTACCCCATTTTTCAGGTGTGGAAAATAAGGTACAGTGTTTGTGGGGGATAAAGAAATAAAAATAAAATAAAATTTGAAAAAAGGCGGAGAAGTTCAAGGACCTTCCCAAGGTCACAAAGCCACCAGTGAGCCAGAGAGCAAACCCAGAGAGTACCGATGGAGAATCAAGGTTGAGAGAAGAGTTGGGTGGGGGAGATGGTGGGAGGGCAGTGCTCTTCCCCCAGCCTGATTCACCCCCTGCTCCTCCTGTGCCCCCACCTCTGACCACAGGTATAAGCGCCATGCCAGGCGGGAGGAGGCTGAACACATCCAGCAGATGGGCGCCAACATCAAGGAGCGACAGAACATCTTCTTCGACATGGAGGCCTACCTGCCCAAGAAGAATGGGTAGGGGCTGGGGCCTTACTCCACCTCTGCTCTGGGCGGGTGGGTCTGGACCACCCATCCCATGTAACTCCCACCTCCCTGGTGGAGCTTGAGGTTGAGGACAAAAGGGGCAAGCACGGGGAGGAGAGAAAAGGAGGCTTCCTTGCGTGTTTCCCTTGAACCCAGGAGGGGCCTCAGCCTCTGCTTTTGGGTAGTGACACTCCTGGCAGGGCTCTTGCAAGCAACTAGCCAGAAAGTCTGGGTCCAGCCCTTGTCACGTGCCTGGTGCCACCTGGGGCCAGGAGGAAAGGTTGCTGACTCCTAAGAGATCAAACATTAATTGAGTGCTGACTGCACAATGGGCATTGTGCTGGGAGCTCTCTTGACCTCAGTTCTTTTATCCTCAACAGCTTAGTGAATCAGGTCAAGGTGTCTCTCGCCAAGGAGGCGCCACCCATGTGTGGTGAAGCCAGGATGTGATCCCTGGACATTCTGACTCCAGACCTGTGCTCTTTCCCTCGTCCCCCTTCAGAGAAGTCGCCATCCTCTCCCTCAGGCCATTGCTACCACTTGTTCTGGGGAGGGGTCCTTACGGTGTTGGTGTATCATAACCTGATATGGGCTTCCAAGCACGTCCCGCCACTTTACCCTGAACCTCCTCGGTTCCCTGGGCACTGAGCCAGTCTCCCACCAGGAGGAAGGAAGCAAAATGGGAGGTGATTTACTAGCCATTTTAAGCCAGTTCTCTTGACTTCACCTTTTTTGCTGTGTGGTTAAAATCTCCACGCACCATCTACAGAATGAACCAGCAGCCTGACACTCATGATGCTCCCCTGCAGGATGGCTCAGATCCACCCTCCATCCGCCTTTCTTCCCATTCCCTCCATGCGTCTTGTCAGGAAGCTGCTTCAGATTGCAGGTGACAGTAAAGCCAATGCAAAGGTGCTCAGTTAAAAATCGGGAACTTATTGGCTCGTGTAGAAAAGACCAGGTGTAGTTTCAGGTATGGCTGGGTCCTGCTGCTCATCTAGTCCTCTTATCTGGCTGTGTTTTCTCTTTTTCTCTTCTGCAGCATGTGGGTTTCACTCTTAGACAGACTTTCTCTACAAGCTGGCCCCAGCAGCGCTGGGCTTGCATCCTACCCCTTAGAAATTCCAGTAGAGAAAACGTTTTCCTCAGTAGTTCTGGGAAAAGTCCCAGGGCTGATATCAGAGGGCTATTCTTGACCCAGTCAGAAGGGCTCACTGCCTTGATCGGCCAAGCTTGGGTCATGTGCCTTTCCTTAGGGTCTGGGGGAAAAATGATTCTCCAAAGGGAAATTCCCTTGCCCTTTCAGGAAGAAGGGACTGAATGCTAGATGAGGAAAACAAATGCCTTCTTTATGCCTCTGCTCTGGTTACACCAAACTGGAAATACCCCTAGAATCCACTGATAGCTAGCAAAATGGTTTTATTCATCCTTCAAGGCCCCGTTCAAATGTTGCCACCTCAGTGAAGCCCTTTCAGATACCTGTCCCTCTGTGGAATTCACCCTCCTCCCCCGAGATCTCATAACCCTTTTTCCTCCCTTCATTAGTGTATTAGGGGACCAGGTATTGCAACAGAGGCCCAAAGCTACAGTAGAGAGACACAGGACAGTCTGGAGCGAGTGGGCCAAGAGTGATGGGAAGCCCTTCCAGTCCCACTCACCGCTTAACCTTCCCAGCGGAAATGAGTGCTTATGTCCTCAGAAGACACGTGCAAGAATGTACATGACACAGCAGACCTCATATTGTTTGACTCCACTTATATTAAATGTCCAGAAGAGGCAAATCCACCGTGGATTGCCAGGGGCTTGGGGGGAGGGGAATAGGGAGTGACTACTGGCGGGTCTGGGCTTTCTTTTTGGGGAGATGAAAATGTTCTGGAATTAGATAGTGGTGATGGTTACACAACATTGCGAGTATATATATATATATATATATATATATTATTTATTTATTCATTTATCCCCCCCTTGCTGCTTGTGCTCGCTGGGTCAGCTAACCACGCCGTGCGGGCAGGCTTGCCTTCACCAGGAGGCCCCGGGAACCGAACCCGGGGCCTCCCATATGGTAAACGGGAGCCCTACTGATTGAGCCACAGCCGCTTCCCGATTGCGAGTATATTAAAAACCACTAGATTGTACACTTGAAAATGATGACTGCTATGTTATATGAATTATATCTTGATTTTTAAAAAAGTTCACAGCGGTTTTATTTGTAATAACCAAACACCGAAAATAAGCCAAATGGTCATCAAGAATAGAATGAATACATGTTACCGTCTGTCCACTCAATGGAATACTCACACGGTGGAAAAAGAAAGATCCACTGATACACTTGCAACACTGATGAATCTCACAGTCATGACATTGAGGGAAAGTAGCCAGACATGAAATAGCACACACTGCACACGTTTTTGTGACATTCACAACTAACCCATGGAGGACAGGAAACACAGTAGTGGCTCCCTTTGGAGAGGGGTTCTGAATGGGAGGGGCACCAGGGAGTCTTCTGGGGCTGGAAGGTTTTATTCCTTGATAAGTGTGTGCAAGTAAATAAAACCCACCGTGCACACGTGAGAAGTGTGCTCTGAATGAAATATGCCTTACTTTTATTTATTTTTTTTAATTTTTTTTTTTTTAAGATTTTATTTATTTATTCATTTATCCCCCCCTTGCTGCTTGTGCTCGCTGGGTCAGCTAACCACGCCGTGCGGGCGGGCTTGCCTTCACCAGGAGGCCCCGGGAACCGAACCCGGGGCCTCCCATATGGTAAACAGGAGCCCCACTGATTGAGCCACAGCCGCTTCCCTATGCCTTACTTTTAAAGAGTCCTTTCTAAATTGACCCAGAGATTGAGCATCTCTACCCCCTCACCTCATTGGCTGGAATGTAGTCACGTGCTCATATCTAGCTGCAAAGGGGGCTGGGAAATAGGGTTTCTGAGCCAGCTAAAATGGGGGCATGTCTGTGACCAAAGCAAAATGGGGAGTGGGGGTGTGGATTAGCACGACCGTCACATCCGCCCCAGTTGTCATGCCTCTCTCTCTCGACGCGGGGCCCTTTCTGCTGCGGAGCTGAGCGTCCTGCCTTCAGTGTGTGCGTCTTGAGGCAACTTGAACCTTCTTGGTCGAGGCCTCTCCCAGGTCCTCACAGGTCTTTCCTCCTAGGCTCTACCTGAACCTGGTCCTGGGCAATGTGAATGTGACCCTTCTTAGCAACCAGGCCAAGTAAGTGTGCCCAGGCCCCCACCTGGCTCTGCGGAATTCCAGGTATTTCAACTCAGGCTAGAATTTTTGCATAAATAAAAAAATGTCAACTTGGGGCTCTGGCTTTTGACTCCTTCTGATACTTTTCTCCTCAGTGGGGAGATTGTTTGGGGGAGGTTTTCCTTCCTTTCACGGAATCGGCATGTTGGGTGGACGAGACCGCTCATTTCCCATGAGAAATGTGTGTGAGAAGGCGTGGAATAGGGATGGGGCCATTTCTCGTGGGCAGCGGGCTGCCCCACCCTAAAGCTGTCATTTTCCAAGGGAATTGATCCTTGGTGTTTCTGAGGGAGGAGACCCTGGCTCTCCTCCCCTGGCCGCTCCCCACGGGCCCAGAGTCCTAGAGCAGGAGTCCAGGGACTCAGGACTTTTGTGCAGTTGACCTTTTCCCCCTGATTGAGCATCACCATTAAGTCAAGGCCAGGACTCCCCTTTAAAGGGATCAGGAGGTCCTTGGGGGGTGTGGGTCTAGGGGTAGGTCAAGGGTCTGATGGGGCCAAGGGTAGAACTAATAGTGACATGACTTTCCGTGGGGGTCTGTCATGGCAGGTTTGCCTACAAGGACGAGTATGAGAAGTTCAAGCTCTACCTGACAATCATCCTCCTCCTCGGTGCTGTGGCGTGTCGGTTTGTCCTTCACTACAGGTAACGGGGTGTGGTGGGGTAGGCGTTGGGCATTCAGGGGGGCGAGGAGGGGGCCTGCAGGGAGGAGGAGGCTGGGGTAGGGGGTCCAGGGTCTCTGCTGCTTCTGTAGCGTTTGGTGTGATAAGACGTGGGCTAGAGAAGGGGCCCTTTCTCATGGGAAATAAGTCCTGTCCACTGTACAGCCAGCCAGTAAATATCGGATTCTCAAGTGGCTGCTGGAAAGCCTTGTAATGTGCAGTTAAGAAAGAGCCATGCAGTGGAATATTATTCAGCCCCAAAAAGGAATGTAGTGCTGATTCAGGCTATGATGTGGCTGAGCCTTGAAAACATGATGCTGAGTGAAAGCAGCTAGTCACAAGGCCACATACTGTAGGGTTCCATTTCTATGAAATGTCCAGAACAGGCAGAGCCATAGATATAGAAAGCAGGTGAGTGGTTGCCAGGGGCTTGGGAGAGGGGGCTGGATGACTGACTGCCAATTTGTAGGGAGTTCTTTTTGGGGTGAAGAAAATGTTCTGGAATTAGTGGCGATGGTTGCACAACCCTAAAAACTAATGAATTGTGTACTTGAAAATGGTGAATGTTATGGTATGTGAATGACATCTCAGTGAAAACAAAACAAAACAAGAAAGAGCCCAGACTGTGTAGGTTTGAATCTTGACTTTATGTCTAGCAGGCTGTTACCATAGGCAGGTATCCTCTGAGAACCTCAGTCTCCTCATCTTTAAATCAAGAATAAAAGCAGCACCTGCTTCCCAGGGTTATTGTGACAAATGCTTTAATACCATATGTGTAAGGGGCTTAGAACAGTGGCTGGCACAGAGTGGTGCCTGCTGGGAGTGCTAGCTGCTCTTGTTTAAGTAGGACGAGGCCATGCTCGTCTTGGAGGGTGAGGCCAGTGGGGGATGCTGCATTGGCCCAGAGCCTTTCGTTTCTCCCACTGGCCCTGGAATTTCAGCCCTAGGAGAGGCAGCCAAGTACAGCTTGGGCATTTGGCCCATGGGTTAAGGGTTTACTTCCTGGCAGGTGCCTGGCTGGGAATCCAGCTGCTGGCCTGGCCACTTGAATGTTGAAACAAAGGCTCTTTTCGGTGCTGGCCTGTGGCTACCTGCTGCCTCAGGCCTGCCCCGTTGCCCTGGAGGGAAAAGGCTGCACGCTTAAGTCAGTCATGCCTGCTCACGTGCCCCTGTGCAGGGGGAGGGGGCTGGGTCTTGATGTGCACCTGGACTTCCTTGTGTGGAACCCCCAGGGACCTCAAAGAGCAAACCGGGCTAAGAAAAAGAAAGGGGAGCCAGTGTAGCTCAGTGGTTGAGCGCCGGCTTCCCACCTACGAGGTCCCAGTTCAATCCCCAGTCCCGATACCTCCAAAAAAAAAGAAGAGCAAACCCGGGTGTGTTGCCGAGTTCTGGGGTTCATCTGAGGGCCTGGTTGTCTCCATTTCTCCCATCCTTCTTTTTTTTAAAGATTTTATTTATTTATTCATTTATCCCCCCCTTGCTGCTTGTGCTCACTGGGTCAGCTAACCACGCCGCGCGGGCGGGCCTGCCCCCACCAGGAGGCCCCGGGAACAGAACCCGGGGCCTCCCATATGGTAAACGGGAGCCCTACTGATTGAGCCACAGCCGCCTCCCTCTCCCATCCTTCTTTGTCTTAGTTCCCTAGGGCTGCCAGGACAGAGCCACAAACTGGGTGGCTTAAAACAACAGACATTTAGTGCCTCATGGCTCTGGGGCCACACGTCTGAAATCAAGGTATCAGCAGGGCCCGCTCCCTCCGAAGATTCTCAGGGAGAGCCCTTCCTGGCCTCTTCCAGCTCCCAGTCACCCCAGACCTTCCTTGGCTTGTGGCTGTGTCAATCCGTTCTCTGCCTCTGTCTTCAAGTGGCATCTTCTCCCCGTGTGCCTCCTCCCATGTCTGTTTCCTTATAAGGAAACCACCCGAATCCAGGATGATCCTGTCCTAACTAATCACCTCTGCCACAATCCTAATTCTGAAGGAGGTCATAGTCTAAGGCTCTGGGTGGACATGGATTTGGGGAAAGGACACTCTTCAACCCTGTTCACCTTCAATGGGTTAAAAATGGGACTCAGGGCAGGGGGTTCTGGACCAGTGTGCCCCGAGGAGCTTGCCGTGCTGTTTAACTTTGGGCAGATTTAAAGATGAGGATACTCTCTCCCTGCCTCAGTTTCTTCACACGTACAGTGAGGATAATGGAATCTACGTGGCAGGGCGGTTGTGAGGACAGACAAGCTCTTATTGGAAAGTGCTTGGAATAGTGCCTGGCTCACACGTGCTGTGTAAGCGTGAGTGACTGTTACTGTTGTTGTTCGGCCACAACTGGGCACGCATGAAGAAGATCATGGCTCAGTGTATCTGACTGGCAGGTTCTCTTTCCTCACTCCTGCCCCTGAGGATCTTCTCCTTGCTGGGTGCTCCACCCAGAGGCCCTTCCATGGCACCTCTGAGCCTGTGCTGGGTGTGGCTGACTTCCTTCAGAGCCGTGGGGATAGGTCCAGCTCTGCCACTCAGGCTGTGTGACCCGGAGCAGAGCCCTTGACCTCTCTGTGCCTGCTTCTTCATCTTTCCCCTGGGCCCGAGGATGCCCGCTCTGCCGGTGTCACCTGGTCTTTGGGAGGCTCCGGTGAGGCAGCTGGAAAGTATGATGCCTCTTCCTCCTCCTTCAGGCCCAGAGGCTATGCCTGGACAGGACTGCCCCCTGTGGGGTTGGCACCTGGTGGCAAAGAGGTCGTGGGAGTTGAGCTCCAGGGTCCAGTGGGCTTGTGTTTGGATCCCACTCCATCACTCACCGGCTCTATGATTCTGGACAACTCACTCCCCTTCTCTGAGCCTCAGATTTCACTTCTGTGAAATGAGAACAGTAGTGTCTTAGCCTGGGTTCCCCCAGAAGAGACCCCAAGACAAGCATTTGAGTGCAAGAGATTTGTTTGGGAGGTGATCCCAGGAAACGCTGGTAAGGGACGGGAAGGTGAGCAAGGAAAGGTTAGCCAGGGGCGAGGGAGCTGGGCGAGGGAGCAGGGATGTTTGTCCAACTGCTGCCAGTCACCTCTGCCCCTTGCACCAGCAGAGTGGGCTCCGGGGGCCTGAGGAAGCCCCCAGGTGTGCTGAGTTACAGGTTCTGGCAGGAGAGTGTGGGTGTGGTATTGAAGAACCAGCCCCTTGGGTTGTATTGAGGATTCAGACAGCTCGTCTGTAAAATGCCTGCCACGTTGTGAGTCCCCAGTATTTAGTGCTGGCCTAGTGCAGGAGGCCCAGATATGCCCCCCCAAAGGTGTCCCCATCCTAATCCCCAGAACCTGCAGTTGTATTAGCTGACATGGCAAACAGACTTGGCCATTGTGAGGAAGTTAAGGATCTTGGGGTGGGGAGGTGCTCTGGGTTAACCAGGAGGGCCCCATCTAATCCCCAGGGACTTGGAGAGGGAGGCGGGGGTCTGTGACAGAGAAGGAGGGGGACAGCAGAAGCAAAGGGGGGAGGAATATGGAGCCAGGGATGCGGACAGCCTCCGGAAGTTGGAAGAGGCAAGGAAGTGGCCCTCCATTGGCACCTCCAGGAGGAATGCAGCCCCACCCTGCCCTTTTGCACCCCTGACTCGAGGACTAAGAGGCCTCGTGTGCGCTGCTTCCAGCCCCCGCGCTCTGGTGGTTGGTTACAGCAGCCTCGGGAGGCTGGTGCACCTCGGCAGAGCAGGCGGAGGCCGGCACGCAGGCACGTCCCTGGAGCGCTGGAGGCACGACACCTCAGTCTTACCCTTCTTGTCACTGATGAAACGTAGGAAGGGACCAGGGAAGAACGTCCCGGGGACCAGGACTCACGCCAGGGCTGCCTGTAGACTGGAGGTGCACCCAGAAGCTGCTAGCTTATGTGACCCTCTGAATTGGGAGACGGGAGACACCGAGTCGCCTCGCCGTCCCCCCATTTCCTCTTCCAGTCAGACAGGCATCTGAATTCCCCGGAGTTAGGCTGCTGAGACTCATTTCTCGGACTTTGGACCCTGCAGTGCTCTCAAAATAATAATAGGGAACGTGGGTCGCTTTTACTCTGTGCCGGGCTCTGTTCTAACCAGTTTAACTATTACACTCAGCTAACGCCCCAACCCCAGCCGGCAGGTGTGCTTACTGTCCCCACTCTAAGGGGAGGATAACTGACTTGTCCACGGTCACACACAGGGGATGAGGCAGAGCCAGGGTGTGAACTCGGGCCGTCTGACTCCAGAGTCTCTGCTCCTGCCTTGGTGGGTGATGGCTCAGCAGGGTGCAGGGCTGAGAGGGTCTGCAGTCAGCAGCCACAAAACAGGGTCATGTAGTTTAAACGACGTCTGCCGGCATCTTTCACAGTTGTTACAGTTATATATCCTCTTTTCATTTTTCCCCCAGGGCCATTATAGTTGGGGAAAACTATCTCGCAGCTCAGGGGTAGGAGTGGAGGAGAGCAGGGGTGTTTCCCTTCCCCTCCATCCAGTCAGTTACCTGGTGGAGTCAAGTCTGTCCCCAGGACAAGTCTTGGACACCGGAAGGTCCAGAGGCACTTCCCTTGTCAGGGCCGAAGATCGCGCTTTCGTTGAGGCCTCGTCAGGCCAGCAGAGGCGGGGGCTCTGTGGGGCTGCCTGTCGCCGTCTCTCTCCCAGGACCCCTCCTCGAGGAATGCTCCCCGAGTCTCACTGAGAGGGCCAGCCTCCCCTCTTTGCAGACGGCAAGGCTGAGGCGGGCGGGTCGCTGACAAGGCCGCCCAGCCTGTCTGCTGGCCTTCCCCTTTGCTGCCACCAGACAGCAGGAGCCCAGCAGCCTGGCTCTGTCTGCTGTGCTCAGCTCTGGGCTGTGGACACCATCGAGGGTGCAGAGGAGGCATCGGACACCATCCCTTGACAGCTCCTAGTGGGAAAACACACGTGCAGAAAAGATCACAGGACAAATGTCCAGGACAGGCAAATCTATAGAGGCAGTGGTTGCCCGGGGATGGGAGTGGCAGTGAAAGGGTATGGTGTCTCTTTTTGGGGGACATAAAAATGTTCCAAAATTGCCTGTGGTGGTGGGTGTACAACTCTGTGAAGGTACGAAACACCCTTGAATTTTACCCTGTAAACAGGTGAATTATATGGGATGTGGGTTTTCTCTCAATAAAGCTATTACCAAAAGAAAAAAAAAAGGAAAGAGAAGATCACATGCCGAGTTAACTTAGCCTTAGTCTTACGGATGATATAGGCCATAAGGATTTTTTTTGCTTGTGTAACAAAGTGACTATTTAAGGGGATGAAGGGAGTTCACATCTTAATGCTGCACACAATTTAAAAGGGAATTTTGGGTTTCCTGGCAAAGTCCTTTGGTCACCATGGGAGGAGGGGAAACCTCAGGACGGAAGGGCAGGTGGGATTCAGGAGGAAAGATGAGGAGGGGCTCAGGCATCCTTGGGGGAGAGAAGACGGCCGAGACCAAACTTCCTTCTGTCTTTCCATGGTTTGGTTTGGCGATTTTCAGAGGCAGCAACTGCTTTGTGCAGGCTTTAGTCCTAGATTGCTTGTTCCGCTGGGGGCTGGAGGGGGATAGTTGTCCCAGGATCTCATGCCTGCTCCCCTCCCTGGGGCTCTTTCTCCACGGCAGGGTGACAGATGAAGTCTTCAACTTCCTGCTGGTGTGGTATTACTGCACGCTGACGATACGGGAGAGTATTCTCATCAGCAATGGCTCAAGGTAATGGGGGGCCTGGTTTGGTGGGGAGTCTAGGGAGGGGTCAAGGGGAAGTCTGTCACAGAGGGGAGTCAGATAGAGGACTGTCACCCCACCCTGCACTCCCTTCTTCCTTGGGGAGGTCAGGGACTATGCCCACCCAGGGAGGAGGAAAACCATGTCCTGTGCTGTTGTTGCAGCCTCACTCGCTCATGGTCAATCTCTTGTTTGCAAGTAACAGAAACCCTAACTCATACTTATTTAACATGATAGGAGACTACTTTTTTCATAATTGGAACAGGTCCACCAGGACTGACTTCAGGTAAGGCTTAATCCAGGTGCTCAGACAGGTTGTCAGGACCCTGCTTCTCTCTTTCTCTCATCTCTGCTTTCTACTGTGTTGTCTTTCTTCTCAGGCTCCAGGTAGGGGCACCCAGCAGCTCCAGGCTCATGTCATTATCTCTAGCAATCTCAGAGAAACAGGGCATGCTGTTCTCATCCAGAAGTCTCAGTGGGTCCCATTGGTGCTGCCTGGATCACATGCTCATCCCCGAACCAATCACTGTGGCCAGAGAAAGCACTGCTGTGATTGGCTGAGCTTGAGCCACATGCCCACCCCTATAGCCATCATTGGAGGTAGCTCTCCCCGAAAGCATTGTGGGTAGCAAGAGTGGATGGGTCTCCACAGGGAGATGGGGTGGAGGGGGACAGGGGTGAGGGGCTGGTCCAAACCTGCCTTGTCAAAGAGTTGGTGCCAGGGAGAAAGGAGGCCAGGCTGGAGGGGGGCTCCTGGCTCTAGCCCCAGTGCTGTCACTGTGCTGTGTGGCCCTGGGCAAGGCGTAGCCCCTCTTTGGGCTGCTTTGGAGCCCCTGGGGGGGAGTGGTTGTGTCAGAACGTTGCTGCGTGACTCTAGGCATTATTGGGGTCCCCTTGTTTCCCATCTCCTGAGGGCTGCGAGTGCGAGAAGCCCTACTGTTTTCTCTCAGTCTCTTCTGCTCTGCCTGCTGAGTGTCTTGGAACTCAGTTAAGAGCCACAGCTGGGTACGTAGAAGACCCATTTCCCGAAGGTCTGAGTCCTTTTGGGGTGAGCATTAGAGCTCCTGCTTACCATTCACATTCATGTCCCTTCCTGACATAAAAATGAACCGTTTTCCTGGCCCTCCCTGCTTCCTCTGTCCTGGGGGCTAGTGAGGAGCAGCCAGGAGCAGTGTGCTCAAGATTCGGGGCACCTGCCAACCCCAGATAACTTGCTGCCTTCTCACTTTTCTGCCCAGTGGTAACTCACAGTGGGTCCCCGCCCTGCTAAACCTTACCCTGACCGTAGAGCCAAGAGGGGAGGGCAGAGCTCCTTCTGCCCCTTCAGAAAAGAGCGCTGTTTCTAGGCTGCACTTGTGCTCATCTCAGCCACACTGTTTTGCCATAGCCATGTCTCACCTGCACAGTAATTTCCTCACATTTTAAATCAGTTTCTCTGCTCCCCTGCCTTTTAAGTTTTCTTTTTCTTTTTTTTTTTTTTTTTGAGGTACCAGGCCTGGGGATTGAACCCGGGGCCCTCATATGTGGGAAGCTGGTGCTCAACCACTGAGGTACAACTGGCTCCCCTCTTCCTCTTTTTTTGCTTAAAAATTAATTTATTAAAAAAAAAAAAACAACTTTATTTCACCACCATAAATGGAAAACCAGGATCACTTGCAGGGAATCAAAAGTATTAAAAAGATAGCTTTTCATTTTCCTTGTATAAAATGTTGAAGTTACTCTTGCTTCCTGAAGGCCTTGTGGCCTGCTCTCACTCTCTCTGCATGTCTGTGCAAAAAGGGAGATTCCCAAATTTTGAGGGGTGTTAAAGATGGACCAGCATCTAACTGAGACGCTTTCTTTACTTAGGAGAACAGAAAGAGAATTGAAATGATGGCTTCTCTCCACCTGATTCATTGTCACCAAATGTCCCATGTCTGGTGTCACCTGTAATTTGGTGGTACATGGCTCATGCTTTGGGAGACACTGAAGTAGAAAATGGTACCAAGAAAATAACGTTCTTAGTTGTCCTTAATTTTAGAGTGAGTAGTATCCTCCTGCTTTGGGGTACGGTTGGAAGGACAGGGTGGTAATATGGTGGGGAAACAGGGCCAGGGCGCTTGACAAGGCTTGCTTGTCACAGATTCTCTTCCTGTACCCATGGGCTTGCTACCAGTCTTGGAGTTTCACCCTTCTGCTGGACTCATATAAACAGTGCTCTGAGAGAGTAACAAGCAAAGTCACTAACAGTCGTTAACACTGTAGTAAGAGTAACTTGGATCAGTTCTTTTTCTATGGATGGGCGATTGTCATGGAGAAGGGAGCAGGACTGATGAATGGGTGGTCCCTGGAAGTCTGGGGCACACTCGGAAAAGAGAGAGCAGTATGGAAGCCTCCCTTTGCCTAATAGTTTAGCAGGGACTTTTCCGGGGCCTCCTTAGAGCACATGCTCTGAGGGAGAGCAACAAGATGCTTTATTAAGCATTTCCAAAATGCCAGACACTTAGCTAGGGAATCCGAGATAACTCACAATTTCTGCCTTTAAAGAGCACCCACTAAGTCTTTAATTTTTAACTTTTATTTTTTAAAGATTTATTTTATTAATTTATTTCTCCCTACCCCCTCATTGTTTGCATTTGCTGTGTCTGATTGTTGTGTGCTGGTCTTCTTTTTAGGAGGAACTGGGAACCGAACCCAGGACCTCCAATGTGGGAGGGAGATGCCTAATCGTTTGAGCCACCTCCGCTCCCTGCTTTGTGGTGTGTCTCATGTTTTCCTCATGTCTCTTGTTGCGTCATCTTGTGTCAGCTCACTGCACCTGCCTGTCACGTCAGATCGCTGTCTTGCTCATTTTCTTTCGGAGGCACCAGGAACTGAACCTGGGACTTCCTATGTGGTAGGCGGGAGTGCAATCACTTGAGCCACGTCCACTTCCCCTCCCGAGTTTTTTTAAAGACCCAAAGGGCTTTTTAAAAAGACCCTTTTGTGACAAGCACAGCTTGGTTGTTGTAGTAGCACTGTCCCTCCAGGCCTGTCTCCAAACACTGGCTTGGGGGCTCAGTCTGGGATGGGCTAGGAGAGCCCGAACAGGTGCCTTATCTTGGGATGGCTGCAGGAGCTGATGCCAGTTTGTAGGGGAGGGGAAAAGGCAGGCGGGCCGAATCTGAGTAACTGAAATGTGTGACTCATCTTCAGCATCCACGAGAGATTTGGCCTGCACCCTCCCCAGGTCCTCCTCAGAACTGACTTCTGGGGGCGGGCAAGGGAGATGAGTTTGAGGTTTCCCCTCCTGCTTGGCCTCTTACCAAGCAGTAGCTAAGAAACCAGCCCCAGTGAGCACTTGAAGAGACGAGAAAGGTCCAGCTTGGGAGGGATGCCACCCTTCTCCTCTCGCATGAAGCATCCCGGCCAGCTCAGAGCTGGTCTTCAGTAAACATCCCACAGTCTTTACTGCAACAAACTGAACTGAAACTCTGGAAGGAGGGAAGGTTCTTGGGGCTGTATCAGGATTCTGGAGACAGTGGAGCTGAAAAGTAGAGCTTCCTCGGTGTTTGCTGCCCTGCTTTGGTCTGACTGAGCCTTGTCTGTTCCTGGTGGCATCTGAGGCCCACATTGGCACGTGGGGTGTGGTCAGAGAAGTGGGTTTAAGGGAGGGTGGGATGGCGCCACCCTTCGTTTGTAGTTGATGCCTCCCATGTGAGATGTAGCTCAGTGTAATTAGCAAAGACGGCTTTCTTTGCAAATTTTGCAGATGCCAAAATCCCACCCTATGGGGTCTAATCAAGAAGGGGGTTGGATGGGCACATAAAGCTGAGATGTTTCACAGAGGTGAAAAAAGAGCCGGAAAAATGTTAACCCTCCTCCTCCCCACTCTGCCGTCCCTTGCATTGGCCCCCAGCAGGCCCAGGCGAGCTTCTTACCACATCTGCAAAGAAAATAGAATCTGCAGGCAGACTTCCGATTGCCTAGGCTTGGGGCACGTGCTCATCCGTGAGCCAGTCACTGTGGCTGGAGGGATGCCGAGCTCTGATTGACCGGCTCTGGGTCATGGGCCCAGGCATAGTCTTCAGCTCTACTCCAACAATCTAGATGGAGTGAGTGGGGTGTGGGAGTGCAGGGGTCCGGGGGTCCGGGGGTGCGGTGGTTTCCCTGAAAGAAAACTGAGGCCCGGAGCAGCAGAACAGCAGATGTGCACCGTAGGCGGTTCTGGGCCAGAACGAATGGCTCAGCGATCCTGTTGGTCCCCCAGCCAGCCAGCTCACGGGTTCCTGGCTCTAGCAGGCTTTCATAGGGGCCTTAGGTACAAGGGTGGGGGGTGCTGGCCGCAGATGGCTTCTCAGTGCGTCAGCCACTCCCCCAGCTGTCCAGATAACCCCAAGTGCAAAGCCAGAAACGGCCATGGCCGAGTAGTGGCCGGTGCACGGATTCACACACGTACTTACATGGCACGCTTCCCAGACACCAATACATGCTGTCACCGAATTCTGACCACTCGTGTACCTTCTCCTCCTGGGGCATCTGCTATCTCCTCATACAACAAAGCCCACAAGTTCCTGCAAGCCTCGTTTTTGTGGCAAAAGAGGCCCAGGGAGTGACTGCCAGTGGGTACAAGCTTCTTTTTGGGGTGATAAAAATGTTCTAAAGTTTATCGTCGTCGTGGTTGTACAACTCTAAATACAGTGAAAACCAGTGAGTGGGTGAATTGTGTGGCATCTGAATGCGATCACAATGAAACTGTTATAGAGACACACGTTCACAAAACCAGACCAGCACCCTTGGGTGTGCAGACGGACGATAGTGCTTGCGTGTGCCATGCTGGGGAAGAAGCCATTCCCACCCTCACCCGAGGCCACTGAGCTCTTTATTGGTGGCATCTGTTGGAGCTGGGCTTTGGGCATGGGCGAGCTGTGAAATTAAAAGCTGCTGCTCAGTTGAGCTTCTTGCCCAGCATCTTGTGTGTGGCTTAGGCCACTCCCAGAGAGGGAGTGCTCCTTTCTCAGGGGAGCTCTGGGGAGTAGGACAAGGAGACATGCAGTTTGCCAGGGTATGCGGCTCACACGTGGCTTTGCAGAGACCTGAGGAGGCTCCAGGGAGACGACCTGGTTGCTTATCCAGCTGAAAGTCAGGATCGCAGCCAGCGGCCTTTCCTGTCAGAACACTGGAGCCAAGGGGTCCTCTTGGACTCTGATAGGCAAGAGAGGGATGTGGGTGGGGAGGGGAGGCTGAGGGACAAAGAAGTCGAAGGATGTCTTATCCTGTGCCCGTGAACTCCTGTGGCACCTGCAAGAATTTCCCGTCACCTTTTACCAGCTGCACCTCCCGGATGCCACTTCATTCCTTTCAGCATTTATTGAAAGCCTACTGTTTACCGGTGCTGTTAGTGTTAGGAATACAGAGCCACATAAAACCTTGTCCCTCACTGTAACCCTAAAGCTCAAGCTTGCACACGTAATCTATGCCCAGAACTCGTTTGGGCTATAAGGAGAAGAGATGAATACAATCCATTCCCTGCTCTTAGGACGTTTATCTTTTGGTCAGAAGTTTTAAGACTCTTCAAACCCACTTAACCTTAGGGAAATGCAAATTTAACACCTCAGCAACACACCATTTCTCAATAAGATTGGCAGAAATTGGAAAATTTGGCCTCGTGTTGGTGAGGGTTTGGGAAAGTAGATACTCTCATACAGTGCTGAAGGGAATGTAAATTGATTTATCTATTTTAGAGGGTGATTTGCACATACTCTCTGACCCAGCCATCTATTTCTTGGGCACCACTTGGAGAAACAGTGTCATTGTACCAGGGGACTCCCACGAGGATGTCACAGCAGCATTGGAAGTGGTAGAGGCAGTGGAGAAACAGCCAACAAGACGATGGCAGAGCCCCAGCTTGGAATGTCATATGGCATTTCAGAAGCCACAGACAGACCCATGGGCACTGACCTGGGAGTCAAGACCAAAAACAAGGCGGCAGAAGGATTTTAGTTACAAAGAAAGCCTGATCCGGTGTCTCCTCTCCCAGACCAGCATTTCCTCCTGGTTCCCGCTCTGTGTGAGTGGCAGCTCTGGACCACATCTCCCTGCCCCACCCCAGTTCTTTCCCAAGAGAGAATTCTGGAGGGAGGAAGGTTGGTTCTACTCCCAGGTATGTCCCGCTGGCATCCGCAACCCTACTTCCCTGTGAGGAAGAAGCAAGTCTGCTCCCAGGGTGTGTTTGGAAAGCAGATCGCTACACATGGTGTTCCGGTAATTGAGCTCCAAGGGAGGAGCTGGGGAGGCCAGGGGAGGCCTCAGACAGTCTCTGGGGTTTTGGAGGCAAAGGTTTGAGGAGCCAACTCCTTTCATCCTGGGCTGCCCCTGACACAGAGGAGGGCCTGAGAACCAGGCTCTCCTCAGCTGTGGAGTGAGAGCCCTGAGCTGGGGGAGAGTTGAGTTCTGAGAATAGCATCCCCACGGATTCTGGAGGGGGTCGGTGAAATCCAGGGTTGGGTGAGGGCCTGCTGTCAGTGACAGGAGCAGGCCAGCTAGAGGGCGAGTGGCCCCCAGGGAGGGGCTGCCTGGGGAGGAAGTCTGTCAAATCTCGTATGGACAAGTATTTGTAGCCCCAGCTTTGTGTAACCGTGGGTGTGTATGTGTGTTTATTCAACACATCTGTTGAGCACCTGTCCTGTGCATCAAAGAGCAAGACGTCAAGACCTCTACACTTCTGGCGTTTGCATGTGCATGGGGAAGGGGCTTAGATGACAAATGAGTAAAAAGATACGTCATTTCAGATAGAGCTAAGCACCACGAAGAAAACGAAACTGGGTGATGTGACCCAGAGGGGGCATTCAGGAAGGCCCCTTTGAGGAGGTTACATTTCATGAGCAACTTGGGTTTCTTCCAGGAATCAGTCAGGCAAAGATGATGGAGCAGAGAACAGCTGCTGAGGTAGCAGCGGCTTCTTGGCGGGTTCAAGGAATGCAAAGTCCTTGAACCACAAGTTTAAGGGTGCCTGGAGCCTCAGCGACAGGGAGAGGGCCCGGGAGGCCGTGGGGCCTTGAGGCTGGTAAGGAGTTAGGACCGTGTTCCTGGGACGGGAAGCCATTCCCACGCTGGACGCCTGAGTGTGTCTGGGTTGCCATCTGGGTTCAACTGTGTGAGGCTTGTGTGTGATTGTGTGTCTGCACAGGACAGTGAGAAGAAGGGCAGGGTCATTGCCTGGGTCTCTTGCTCTCAGAAGCTGTTCCTTGGTTGTCCTCAGAGCAGCCCCTGCACACACCGGCTGGGAACCAGGGAGCCTCCTGCCTTCCTCCCGCCCTGAGCTCCCTTTCCTTCTCTTTTTCTTTCCAAGAATTAAAGGCTGGTGGGTGTCTCACCACTACGTCTCGACATTCCTGTCTGGCGTGATGCTAACTTGGTGAGTGCGCCCTCTCTGTGCCCTGCCCAGGGAGCGGGAGCGGGAGCAGGCTGGTGGGTGGGCGAGGTGGCAGATTCAGGTGTGGGGCCTTCCGGGGGGCTGGCTGAGCTGACATTTCTGGTGGGGAGGGAACTTGTGAACTTAGCGCTGGACCAGAAGCCCAGCCGCGGGGCCCCTGTCCTGCTGGGGAAGTGGCGGGTAGCTTAGTAGCAGGGAGGGGACCTCGGCTTCTAATGACTGTGTAGGTTCCCCCTGGTTCTAGAAAGGACCGAAAGCAGTGATGGAAACAACCTGCTTCCCCCCCCCCCCGGGGACCTCCGTTTAATTTTTAAATCTTTCTTCTCTCTCGGTGGGGATAGGGATGGGGGAGGGGTACATTTCTAAATTTCTGAGTTTGTAGCTGCCTCACCTTTGTTTTTTTCCCTTCTTCCTCCAGGCCTAATGGACTAATTTATCAGAAGTTTCGCAATCAGTTCTTAGCATTTTCAATTTTTCAGAGTGAGTGTCTCTTGGCCAGATTCGGGGGAGGGGATGCTTCCCTTGGGCTCTCACCGATGGGGCCTCTGTGGCCCTTTGCGGTTGTGTCCCCTGGTGACCTCAGGATATGCCTGTGTGAAGAGGAGACAAGGCTGGCTGAGGGCCAGCCTGGGGCTGGGGAGGGTCCGGGGGAGTCTGGAAGGGTTCTTTTCCCCTCCATCGGGGTCCAGCCCCCTACCCACACCCGCGCCTGCATGGCCAGCTGCTGCCCTCTCCTTCCACAGTCCCAGGAATGAGCCGCCTCCGGAGATGAAACATGTTGGGGCACTAGCCTTGTTTTCCAGTTTCAAATAAATCCTCAAAATGGAAATAGATGTTATTTTTCCCATTTAAGAACACTTGTGGGAGATGTTTGTGTGGGATGTGGTGGGAGGTGTGGGAGGTGGGCAACATGGGAATCCCAGTGGGTTCCGTGTAATATTTTGGGTAATCTAAGCACCTCTTAAAATATATGTGTATATATATATATATACATATAAATAACATTTTTGTAAGCAAATACACATATATGCATATATATTTATGAAAAAAAAAAAAAGAATAGCTCTGGTTTATATCCAATAAACTGGCCCCAGGGTTGTCTCTGGGGAAGGAGAGGGCAGAGGGTTGGGGAAGGGAGAGATTTACTTTCCACCAAAGTACCCTTTTGTTCCTTTTGAATGTTATACTGTGTGCATATTACCTATTCAAAATGTATAATTTAATTTGTAACTAAAACTCTGCTTGCAAACAAGTATAAATGTACAAAGCCGAGACTCTACCTTGTTTGTATCCCATGCTTAGGGATGGTGGCTCTTAGTAGAGTCAGCTGTGCCCCCTCAGATGTTTTTATCCATAAACACACACAGACATGTACTGTATTGTGTGTATATTACAATGTGGGATTCTTCTGTGCAGATAGCTTTGTTTATAAGCTGTTTTCTGTTAATTTATCATGGATATGTTTCCATGTCAATACATGGAAATTCTACCTCCTCATTTTTAGCAGCTATGAAGTATTCCGTTGTATGGAACCATCTCTTGCCATGTTTTGGCATAGCATGGGCACATCATGAATTCCAGCAAGCATCTGTTGAGTGCCTACTGCATGCCTAGGAAAGCTCCAGAAGTTTCTAATCTTGTTGGGGCTCAGATGGGCCCTCGGCCGAGTTCTCTTTGTATTCCAGTTAAGGGGTAAAGCAAGTTCAGCCCAGAGTGTGTGCGCGCGCCCGTTGGGGGAATGGGAGAGGGTTCTCAGCAGAGCCCCCTCCCTGCCTTCCGGGGGAGAGGAGGCCGGTGGCGCTCCCGGGACGCCCAGGCCTGAGCGCGGCGCTTGCTCCCCCTGCAGGCTGTGTGCAGTTCTTACAGTATTATTACCAGCGGGGCTGCCTCTACAGGCTGCGGGCCCTGGGGGAGAGGAACCACCTGGACCTCACGGTGGGTGAGTAGCCCGGGCTGGGGAGTGGGGGGAGCGGACCTGGACCCCCCTGCCCCCACAGACTTCACTCCCCACTCCCCACCCTGGCACTTCCTAGTAAAACCTACCAGGCCCGCAAAGCCAGGCCTGCCATCCCTCAAGTTGTTCCTCATAGTTCATTGTGGATTCCCTTTCAGCTGACAAGTGCGAGGGTCAGCTGGGTGCCAGGCCCGTGCTGGGCCTCGAGCTCGTCCTTTTTATATTTAAAGTTTTTAAATTTTTAAAGTTTTTTATTTTATAATTTAGGAGGTACTGGGGGTTTGAACCCAGGACCTTGAACATGGGAAACAGGTGTTCAACCGCTTGTGCTACATCCACTCCCCTATATATTTTTTTTTTCCTTTTAACATATTTTTTATTGTTTGTAAAATGTTTCCAGTTTTTCCAAACATTTAATTATTCAATCCCCAGCACCTCCTAAAAAGAACAAAACAAATGACAAAAA
This sequence comes from Tolypeutes matacus, assembly GCA_026826555.1. Classification (NCBI taxonomy): domain Eukaryota; kingdom Metazoa; phylum Chordata; class Mammalia; order Cingulata; family Chlamyphoridae; genus Tolypeutes; species Tolypeutes matacus. Next base: position 6,617,641 of record JAKSZT010054518.1, on the reverse strand, counting down.
CCAACTCTCACTGGGGAGTGGATGTAGCTCACTTCTTGTGTATGAGGTCCTGGGTTCAATCCCTGGTACCTCCTAAAAATATACATACATATAGTGCCTGCACCCAAGTGGGCCACAGGCGTCGCCAGGCCCCTTAGTCTGGGTAAACGCCGTCAGGCCGGGCGACAGGGCTTTGCATGTTCTCCTGTTTATTTTCATGGTGAGAACACTCACCTACCAGAAAAGGTGAGGGAGGCCCCCAGGTGTGCATGTACCCTGCCCGACTGGCCCTTGGGCAGGCTGGCATGCTGGGCAGCAGGTGCCCGCTGGGGCTTGGGGGCAGCTGGGTCCCTCACAAGGAGCCCTCGGCTCCCTCCCTGCCTTCCACAGAAGGATTCCAGTCCTGGATGTGGCGGGGCCTCACCTTCCTCTTGCCTTTCCTGTTCTGTGGCCATGTGAGTCCCCCTAGAACTTGTGGGGTGGTGGGCCCATCCCATCCACCCCCCATCCCCGGGCTGGACCCCAGGGAAGCCAAGGGTTTCATTTGGGTGGTTGCCAGCGCCTCCCTGGCCAGCAGCTGCTGTCCCCCTCCTCTCTGCAGTTCTGGCAGCTCTACAATGCCCTCACGCTGTTTGAGCTCTCCACCCACGAGGAATGCAAAGAGTGGCAGGTACGGTGTGGTGTGTGGGGGGGCTTCCACCACCTCCTTGCCTGCCCCCCTCCAAGGGCCTTGCTGCCAGGGCTCTCTGCTACAGGGGCCAGGGAGCCCCCAAGCGCTGTAAATTCCAAGGAGGTTCCCACAACCTAATGCTGGGGGAAGGGGGCCGGGGAGGGGCTTGGCCTGGCCTCCTAAAGACCACGTCCAGGACTCCCCTGGGACCTGCCTGGCCCTGAGAACCCCCCAGATCTCTTCCTGCTGCCCGCACCCTGCGTTGTGTGGGTAGACTCTGTGCGGGGGTGAGGGTGGGGGTTCTGAGGCCTCCAGGGTGGGTGGGACCCCCGGCCAGGGGAAGCTTCCCAGAGCTTGCCTGGCCTGCTCTTTTCATGCTTACTCCCCCCCCCCCCCTCCCGCTCCTGCCCCAGGTGTTTGTCCTGGCACTCACCTTCCTGGTCCTCTTCCTTGGCAATTTCTTGACCACACTCAAAGTCGTGCACGCCAAACTCCAGAAGAACAGAAACAAGATCAAGTAGCCACGACCCCCAGGATTCCTGCGCCCTTGGGTCCCTGGACTTTGAGTCTGGGGTCAGGGGGACCCCGCCACCCATCTCCTGCCCAGCAGTGGCCGCCGGAAGCGGCGATCTCAGGGGCCAAGGCGCCGTCCCCGGCCCGGCGCGGGGACTGACCCGGCCTGGTGGCAGCCACAGCCTCCCAGCCTCCGTATTTATGAGCCTATTTATGCCGGGCCTTCCCCACTGCCCCCGGCACTGGGCCAGTCTTCCTGGGGAGGGGCCCGAAGCCTCAGGGAGCCCCTCGACCTCCCCCCATTTGAACCCCCCCCGTGGGGGGTTGGATGTGCCTGCTGGGGCGGGATCTGTGCTGACCTCAGGCTTCCACGCCCGCGGAGCCCCGCCTGGGCCCCCCTGCTTCTGGTGAGTTCCCCTCCTCTGGCCTCCACGCGCTCCGCCTGCAGGGAGGATTATTTAAGTCGTCCGAGAACCGCCGTCAGTCTCTGCCTCGTGTGTTCGTGCGCCCCGTGTCTGCGCCGGCTGGTGGCTTAGAGGAAGGGGGCCCTGCCTCCCTGAGGGTCCCCGCCAGAGGGCGCCCCAGCCTCGGGACTGTAGGGGAGACACACTGAGGAGACAGTGTCCTCAGCCCACCTTCCCTAAGTCCTGCACTGGGTACCAGACCCTGGGCGTCGGCAGGGACTTTCGCCTCCCGGAGAGCACCTGCTCCCTGCCTCCCTCCTCCCTGCAGAGGTTCTGGGATGTGGGGCACTGGGGGCTGGTCCAAGCAGGCTCACCCCCAGGAGGCCACACTCTGAGGCCTGGGCAGGTCTGGTCCCCCGGCACGAGGGGGCTGCATCTGTGGGGAGGGTGGGGAAGCAGCCCCTCCCCACACACAGCCGCCGCTGCGCAGCTTTCCCCGCAAAGCCACCGAGCCCAGAGCGCACAGCTGCTGTCCACAGGTGGGTTCTGTTTGGCCCTCAGGCTTGTTTATTATTATTATTATTATTATTATTATTAGTTTCATTTTAAAAATATGAGAGCCCCCTCTGCCCCAGTGCAGTTCCACATAAAAATCCAGGTTTCTCCTTTCCCTAGGATGGAAAGATCTGGCAACATTCCCACAGGGCAGACTTGTCGGGGAGGGATGTCTGCTTTTTAGTCCTGCCGCAAACCCTACCACTCCCTTTTACACCTGCCCTACTTCACTCTGGATCTCCCACCTGGCCCTTCAGGCTCTGAGGGCCACCTCAGGGTCTCTCACAATTCTGTCAGTGTAGGGTGAAAGCAGCCAGACAACACATACATGAATGGGCATGGCTGTGCGCCAGTAAAACTTTATTTACAGAAACAGGCAGCGGTCAGATTTGGCCCACTGGCCATGGTTTGCTGACCTCTGCCCTTGACCATCATTTGTCCACAAGTCCTTGGGTTCTGCTAGAATAAGAGGTCTATGTTCTGAACCCTCTTTTGACTTCCCAGGGCATGGCAGGGTTTGGGGGCACCTAGGTGTGGGGGGCCTGGACTACCAAAATCTCCCTCCCTGTCCACCTATCCTCTGAGAGGCTCAGGTTTACTGGGCAAGGGGGTGCTGGTGGCAGGAGATACTTAGGAAGGCAGAAGCAACCTATAGGCATTACTATTACTGGGTAACCAGACTCATGATCCTCACCTTAGAATCACTGGGGCACTAGTCCTAGACACTGCCACCTCCGAACTTCCAGAAGGTGGTTTCAGTCCTGAAGAATCTGCAGTTCAAGTGCCTCCTGCTACTGCCGGCACAGATGGTTCAAGCTTTGAGAAACTCATGTGAGGGCAGGGGGTCAATCACGTCCCTTCTTGCAGGAGGCCAGGGTGGGTGGGTGTGGGCTCCTGAACCTGACGTTCTGGTAGAAGTGCAGGCTGTCTACCTGGGCCCAGCCTGCCCTCTCAGTCCACAGAAAGAAATGACTTGCCCCAGATCACGCAGGGGGCTGACAAGCTTCTGACAGTGTGGGGTTTAGGGGTGAGGAGACTGAGCAGGAGGTCAGATGGGTGCTCTAGGGGCACACACTTCACCTTTTTAGAAGCCAGGTCCTCTCCCCCTTGTGCACGAAGTCCTGGGGCTGTGCTGAAGGCTGAGCTTGAGGTCCCCTGTGTGGGTGGGAGGGGAGGGTAGATGGGGTTGGTGCCACCCAGCCCCCTCCCGTCCAGGGCTTTTGTCTGTGTTCTCCTGATAGGCTCCAGCCCCCTCGTGGCCCCCGAGTTCCTGGGGAAAGAAGGAAGAAGCTGGAGGATGTGTCTGAGCCTATCTCAGGAGCCCAGGGAGGCAGGAGGCTGGGGTGGGGGGGCTCCTGCGGAACACTGCCAAGTCCACATTTCCCCACATAGACACAGTTTATAATTTCAAGCATACATTGGATGTGCAAAATGGAGAGGCCACCAGTGGCTGGGTGGAAGCTGCGACAAGGGCACTCGAGTGCCCACGCCCTGCAGGATGTGCTGTGTCCAGGGCACTGAGGGATGTGAACCCAGCACCCTCGCTCAGCGCGGGGGCCACAGCTCCACTGTGAGCCTGGAAGTCAGTTCGTGGTCAGAAGCCCCAGCCAGGAGAGGAGAGAGTTCCAGAATGATCTAAGAGTCTAGCGGCGGGCCCAGACGCCTGGCGCCAAGACACTAAGCTCCAGTGGCCCTGCGTGAGCTGGGGAGGTGGCTCCTGGGGCCCGGGCATTCGAGTCCTGCGGTGAGGGCCCCAGGCCCAACGGTCACAGCAGCAAACAGAGCCGGCGTTGCTTCTGTTGGGATTTCTTCAGTGCTCTGAGGGCAACCTTGGCGGCCTCTCGGAACACCTCCTCCACGTTCTCCCGAAACTTGGCGGAGCACTCCAGGTAGAGGGCTGCGCGGATCTGCTCGCAGGCAATCTGGCCCTGGGGGAGTGGGGGGGGGCAGCATTAAATGAGGGGCCTCCTGATACCTCTCCCAGAGAGCTGGCTGGCTTTGGGGGTCTCCAGGGTGGGGCCTTGGCTCAGAGCCCCTGTCTCTGGTCCATCCCCAGGCCAGCCCCCACCTGGACTGCGGACAGAGGTGAGGCCTGTCTGGGGCCACTCGGGGGCCATAGAGGCTGGGGGAGCCCTGCCCGGCCACCCCCATCCCTCTTCGGCTTTAGGCCGAGGCTGAGGCTGAGTTCTGAGAACCAGGGAGGTGTGTCGGGTCTCTCAGGCCTGTGGCAAGAGTTGAAGCCTCAAGACCAAAAAGCTCCCTTTACACGCCTCTCCCTTTCTGTTCTGAAACCACAATTTAGGCAACTGAACTTCCTTTTAGAGTACAATAAAATATTTTTTAAACGGATGTATCTCTATTAATGCTCAAGTCCTGATTAAAATCCCTTTATTAGGGGGACGGATGTGGCTCAAATGGTTGGGCATCCGTCTCCCATATGGAGGGACCCGGGTTTGATCCCTGGGACCTCCCGGTTTAAAAAAAAAAATCCCTTTATTAATATTCCTTTATGTTCCTTTTTTTCCTATTTATTCTCTCATGCCCCACCCCAAAAACTGCAGGATTTGGATATGCCCGTGACTCTCAGGGGTAAGGGGACCCTACTTTCAAACCAGGGCCTGGCCCTCAGGTCCCCTCAGGTAGACAGGAGAGGATGGTGGGCAGGAGCATGGGCTCCACTAGCGAGAGAGCTGTGTGTTCCCGGGCAAGCTGCTGAACCAATTTCCTTTCTGCAAAATGGGGGATATTAACAATGCCAGCCTGAGGGTTGAGGGGAGTAAATGAGGTAAGTAATGCCAAATGCTCAGATCAGTGGGTAATCTATAGTGTTAATTTGTAAAATGATTACTGTAAGTGCCTGCTTGCCCTGACTCCCCCACAGCCACTAAGGTAAAGGTTCCCTGCTGCAGAGGCCCATGGCCCGGGAGGCTGCTCGGGTGCTGTGCCCACCGGCCTGGGGGTGGGGGACGTGGGGGATGCGGCTTCCTGGTGGTCCCAACCTGCGTGTAGGTGATAGGCTCCTGCTGCGCAGCCCGGAGCTTCCGCAGTTGCTCCTTGTCCTTCCGCAGGTCTGTCTTGCAGCCGATGAGCACCATGGGGGTCCCGCGGCAGAAGTGGGTGACCTCAGGGAACCACTGTGGGGTAGAGGGCTGGCATCAGGGTGGAGGTGGGCGTGGGGGTGGGGGTGGGGGTGGGGGTGGGCCCCCCCCTGGGGGGTGGGCCTTACCTTGATGAGGACATTGTCGTAGCTGGTGGGGTTCATGACGTCATAGCAGATGAGCACGAGGTGGGTGTTCTGGTAAGACAGGGGCCGCAGCCGGTCGTAGTCTTCCTGCCCTGAAACCAGAGGACAGGTGGGGTCAGGGGGCACCCGCCCCTGAGAAACCCGAGTCCCCTCTCTGGGCTCAGATGGGCCGTGGGGGGAGGGGTGTCCCTGGGCGCCTCTGGGTCTCGGCTTCCTCGTCTATAAAAGAGGGGTGGCAAAGGTCACACGAGAGAAACCCACGCAGGCTGGGCCTGGTTACAGGCGAGCGCTGGGAAAACTGCCGGCAGTCATGCTTCCAAGTCCACCAGGCCCGGAGGCTCCGGTTAAAGGGCAGACTTGGTTCTAGTCCTTCCCCTGCCTCACAACCAGACTTGGAGGGGATGGAGGTGGCAAAGGACATGGAAATTAACCACATGCCGGATGATTCCAAGGCCTGAGGTTTTGTGGCCCCTGGCTTCTCTTGGATAAAGTCCTTTGGGTTCTAAATAACAACAAGCAACTTCCCAGCCCAGATTCACCTGCACTGGTTCTCCACCTGGCCCTGCTCTCTACTCACCCCGGCTCTCCACCTGCCCCGGCTCTCCACCCTGACTGGGTGCTTGTCAGCATCACCTGGGGATATTTTAAGCATCCTGATGCCCAGGCCTCTGCCCGACATCAACTGAATCAACGTGAAGACTGGGCTTCAGCATGGGGTTTTGACTGGAGTTCTCTGGGCAGTTGTCATATTGACAATTTCAAACTTTACAGAAAAATTGCGGGAAGAGTACAGAGCACTCTCTTGCTGGGATTCACCAGGTGTTCAGTGCTGGCCTGTTCGCTTTATCGACAGATAAACACTTTGTCTCTGAATCACTGCAGCCTTTACCCCTGAATAGTCTAGGGCACATTTCCTCAGAACAAAGAGGGGAAACTCAGGAAGCCAATGAAGACACTGCTCTGACCCAGCCCCAGGCCATCTTTGGATTCTGCCCATTTCCTCAGTAATGTCCTTTATGATTTTTTCCTGGTCCAGGAGCCATTCCAGGGTCACATACTTAGTCAGCATGCCCTGTTATTTTTCAAAACTCCCACAAAAAGCTGAGAACCATTCAGCCTCATGGCAACCCCAGCCACCTCTGCAGAAAGGCCCAGCAACTGTTCCTTCCAGGTAAGTGACAGGAACTGGAGGCCCAGGGGGCCCTGTTGGAGACTCCACCCTGCTTCTAGCTGCTCTGGGTGCCTGGGTGGCATCAGTCCCTCTCTGCTCCCCTTTCCGTCCCGGTCAAAGACCTCTCAGGACACGTGGCCGCTCTACTTAACCACTGCCAGGCCGCGGCCTGCTCTGGGCCCTACCTGATGACACGGCACAGCTGCCTCCTCCCTTCACACCACGCTTAAGGTCACGGGTTTGAATCCCAGCTCTGCAGCTGTGTGACTTTACCTAAGACACAACTCCTCTGGGAGCCTCAGGTTCCTCTCTGGGAAGCTACCATGCAGGGTTCCGGAAGCCAGGGCACGCGAGCCTCGGTCCAGGCTGCCGTCAGTCCCAGGTCCCCACCCCCACGCTGCAGGGTGAGGGGTGCTCAGACCCAGAGCCTGGTGGACTACACCTCTAGTCCCCAAAAGCTGGGGAGCTCCTCACAGGACAGCCCCTACCCTCCCTACTCGATTCTGCCGTCATTAACTGCCTTGGCAATTCTTCTGCCCCCCCCACTTCTCCTTTCTAGAAGTGTCTCACCTCCCAACCTTTGTCCATGGCTTTCTAGACCTGCGTGGTCCAACAGGGTAGCTGCTAGCCACCTGTGGCTATTTAAATTAACTTTAAACATTCAGATCCTCAGTTGCACCAGCAACATTTCAAGCGCTCAGTCGTCCCATGTGGCTACTGGTTACCATAGTGGACAGTACAAAGACAGCGTTTCCATCGTTGCAGAAAGTTCTCTTGAACAGCGGGGCTCTGCCTACTTCTCACCGTCTCCGTTGGCACCGTGGGTCTCTCACGCCCCTCCACCCTGGTCTCCTGCTGTCCCTCAATGAATCCATTCTCCACCCAGCAGCAGCAGGGCTCTTTAAACACAAGTTGGATCCTGCCCCTCGCCCCCAGCTTAAGCACCTTCAGGGGCTCCCTACTGCCTTCATATAAAATCCAAACCTCTCCCTGCAGTCCCGTCCTGGCGCCCACCTCCCACCTCATCTCCTGCTCACTGCAGTGCAGCCCTGCAGCCTCCTTGCTGTTTCTCAAACCCACCAACCCCTCTTGGCCCTCAGAGCTTTTGTACTTGCTGTTTCCCCACCTGGGACGCTCTGCCCTGTTCTTGCCTGGCTGACTCCTCGGGGAGCTAAACGACACCCTCTCAGAGACACCTCCTCTCTCTTTCTCAGTCCGTCCCCATGCTGGTTGTCTCTGAAATGGTTTCCATTGTAATACCTGCCACAACTGTACTTGTATCTGTACTTGTTTACCGTCTGTCCCCCCACATGGACCGAAAAAGAATTCCTGGCACCCGAGAGCATTCGGTAAACACTGGCTGAACGCTGCTTAGAGGTTGTTCAGCTCTTGTCAGACGCAGCAGACGGGATGAAATGTGCCCGTTAGGTTTAGCAGTTACGGCCTGCGGTGGCATTCGCCAGAACCGTTTCAGCTGCGTCGGCTGAGGACAGAAGTCAGGCTGCAGGGCTGAAGGAGGAAGTCGGAAGGGCCGTGGAGGCTAGGAGCGGTCCCACCAGCCTGCTCCCGCCTCGGGGCCTTTGCCCTGGCTGCTCCCTCTTCTAGAACACTCTTCCGCCAGCTGGCGGCACGGCTCCCTTCAGGCTGCCTCTCCTGACAGCTCTGCAACAACAGCCTCCTGCGCAGTCTGCCCCACGACCGCAGTGCAATCTCCCTCCATAGCACCTACACTGCCTGACATCAGGCTGTTTTTCTGTCTTCTTTTTTTTTTTCTCGGTCTCCCCATGAGCATGTCAGCCCCCCGAGGCCAGCGGCTGGGGCTGGGTCCCCGCTGCCACATCCCCTGACCCTAGCACAGGGCCTGGACCGCAGGCAAGCTCAGAAACAGCTGGTGGACGGTCAGTAGGTCAATCAAGAACAAGAAGAGCCTCTGCTATGAATTCCATGGCCCTCGGCACCTGCAGGGCCATTTTGCCTCCACGACCTGTGTTAATTCAGGCAGCCACCCAGGGCTAAGCAGGGCAGGGAAACGTCTTTCCAGGAGGAGCCCGAGAAAGCAGAGGCTGACAGAGGTCACTGCCAGGGTCAGACCCAGGCACCCTGTCAGCCCCCGACTCCAAGGTCGGCTGCCTGCCAGGCTGCCCTGGGGCCGATTCTTCCATGAAGCCTCCCCCAGCCTTCCCAACTGGTAACTAACCTCTGGACCCCAGTTTTCTCATTTGTGAAATGGGGATGGGAGATGCAGGAAAGTCTCGATGCCAATAAAAATTTAAAAAACCAGTTAAGATGACAATATTTATCCATGAGCGCTCACTCCTTTTTTTGCTCTTTGCCAGGCCCTGTTCGAAGCCCTTTACCTGCATTAACTCATTCCTTACCACGACACTGCAAGGAAGGCGCTATTATGATTCCCATTTTACAGATGTAGAGATGGAAGCACTGAAGCAAAGCGACTTGCCCAAGGTCATACAGTAAGGGCAGCTTTGTAGATGACGGAGGACCCTCGCTAGGACTACCGGGGTGGGGAGCTGTCCTCCCCCACAGTGGCTGCCAACGGAACTACCTGCAGGAAGAGAGGGGCCCTAGGAGGGCATGGTCAGCCAGCCTGGACCCCCGCTCCTCTTCCGGGATGCCTTTCCGGCTTGACCGTGCCTGGCTTGGCATTCCCAGGGCCTGCAGGCACTGCCTTTCCACGTGCGGTTGACCCCCACGGCATCTCAGGAGGGCTCGAGTGTGCTGCACACCCAGTTCCGTGTGAGTCAGGAGAGTCAGGTGACCTTGGCACCTTCCCTCTGGGCCTCAGTTTCCTTATCTGAGAAAGCGGGTGATAACCCTGCCCTAGATATTGGAAGTGAAAGGGCAGTGTAGACTGAGAAATGCTGGGCAAAGGGGACGGCAGCCACTGTGATCACACCGAGGTGGAAACTCTCCAGGGGCAGGGGACTGGGCGGAGGCTTCTCACCTCAGGATCTCTGGCCCCACAAACACTAGGGGGGCCTCCCCATTTTACCCACAATGATGCCAAGGCTTAAAGGGCCCAGTCACAGAGGCCTGAGCCTGGCTTCTGCAATGAGCTCCAAGAGGTCAAGGAAGCCCTGGGGATGGGAGGGGATGAGGCTCAAGCAGCTGAGCGCCCGCTTCCCATGTGGGAGGTCCCGGGTTCGGATCCCAGTGCCTCCTAGAAAAAACAAAACAACAAACAACAAGCAAAACAGATGAAAAAACCAACTCAGGCATGCCCATGTGGCTCAGCGGTTGAGCTCCAGCTTCCCACATATGAGGTCCCAGGTTTAATCCCCCACCCCAGGTACCTCAAAAAAAAAGGGGGGGGGCATGTGCAGAAGCATGTACTTGTTTCTGGAGAAGTCTCGAGGGCCAAGGCTCTCCTTGAAGCTGCCCATCTAGCTGCAGTCGGGGTGGGGCGGAAGTGAGGCGCTCTCCTCACACGGGGTATTTCCTTTGTGGGATGGCGCTTTCCTGTGGCAGCCGCCTTTCTGGGGGCAGGGGTCTCTAAGGCCTGGAGCTGGGCCGAGGAGAGGGGGGGCTGCTGTCGGGCCAGAGTCGCCCCTCAAATCTGCTGGAGGACACACACAGCAGGTGGTTCCCAGCTCTGGCTGGGGTGCTCGTCAGGGGAGAGGGGCAGGTAGTGTGAGAAGGGGAAGCTTCCAGAAGAGGAACCCACTTTTACCAGCTCTGCTGGGTCCCACCCACCTGTGCTTCCTCCCCAGAGACAGGAGTAGTTGGGTATGGACGGTTTGCGTGGAGGCTGCCTAGGTTCTGACCGACCCAGACGGGGCTCTCCTCAAGCCTCCAGCACCCCCCACTCCCACGGCTCCCGACACCCCTTCTGTCCTTGCCTTAGCAACTCTTGTGCCCCCACCTTTCCTTTTTTTCTCACCACAGCTCCCCACCTCCTTGGGGCAACCCACAGGAAAGCCCAGATCTCCACCCTTGGGCCCCACCAACCCCAGGGCCCAGATGAGGTCTAGTTGACGCCTTGCACCCCACCTCACCCCCACCTCCTCTCTGCTCGGGAAACTTCAGACTTCACCACAACTTCCTGCCTGAGGGTTTCAGGGCCCCGTGGGTGAGGCTGCGAGGCCCAGGGGTACTCACTCCCCTGGCCCCTCCCTTTCCCCCTGAGCACCGAGGGCTCTGTCTGCCCCTCCGTCCACCCTCCCACCACTGCGGTCCTGTAACTGCTTCCACAGGATAGACACAAGGGGCCAGGCTGGCCTCCCTCATGGGTGAAGTCCTGACCCCAACCAGGGCAGGCACTTGGTCCTGAGAAGGGACAAATTCATTCTCACAGACCCTGTGTCACAGCTCTGGTCACTGCTGGGTGGGGAGATGGCCCCTCTGGCTGCAGCCCATCAAGTTCTAGAACCTTCTACAACAGCCTCTTCTGGACACATCTCTAGCTCGGCCACTCCCTCACCCCCTGAAGCTCTACCTTTGTCTAGCAGGTCACCTGCCATATTCTCCTAATCTCTCTACACCCTAAAGAGGCAGTCTCTTATCACCTTGATCATGCAGGACCCCCCAGGGTGTCGCCCATTCAGATTTATTATTCACTCATTCAATAATCATTCCTGGAGAGGAACAGCCCAGTTTCTCCCTGGCTCACCCTGCTCACTGGCCAGCCCAGTGGGACCATGAGGGGGCTTCCCCTGCACAGTGAGACCATTGGCCCAGCGAGCTCTGCTCTGCTGCTTGGGAGAGTCCTATCTCAATGGGGGTCAGCACCCGGCTCTGCAGGACAGTCAAAACAATGGGCTCCAGCTAGGGACTGGGCCTGAACTGCATGGGGGTGGGGGGTAAAAAAGCCCAAAGACAGATGACACTTACCCAGCCCTTCCTCAGAGCCCACCCCTGTGTAAGTGCCACACATCAACTTAATCCTATTTAATCCTCACTGTTTTAGCCCCAATTTCAGATGAGGAAACCCAGGCCCAGGCGTCCCCAATGATACGCAGCTGGTGGAGATGACATTTAAATTTACCTCTGACTCCCAAATTATGGGGCTAACCACTGGCAGGGTGTCACTGCAGCAGGGGATTATGCTTCCGCTCCCTTCTGGCCACGAGCGCCTTCTTAGCACAAACTCTTCCTTAAGCCAAGTGGAAGCTTCCCGCGCTCGCTAAGCTTTGCTGACATGTTCTTTGAGCATCCTTCCCTGAGCAAGGCCACGAAGACCAGCAGTGGTCCCTGCTCTCAGTCTGATGGCAGCAGCTGTCCCGAACCTGAAACCACAGGGATCTGGGGGAGAGGCCCTGAGTGCAAAGGAGAGGGAACGCCCGCCTGGCTGTGCAGGGGCCCTTGGGGAGAGCTGTGCCACCTCTGGGACCTCCAAGCACTCCACCCCCAAGTTTGGTTAGTGGAACCGCCCCTCTCTGGCTGGTGAGAAGGGCACACCCTGACTCTTACTACCCCCCCCCGGCCACGCCCTGGGGAATTCCTGGCACACTTTCCCAGCACCCCTCCCCAGCTTTCCCAGCTGGGGGCGGTCCTGCAGGCCTCTCTCAGAGGCCAATGTAGGGGTGCGGCACCCACATAGCCAAGTGTGCCAAAGTCAGGGGTGGAAGAGACATGCTACCTGCTGTCTGCCTGGGAGAGGGGTCTTGGATTTTTGCTCATCCCGGTGTCATTAGGAAGCCTCACCTGACATACACAGGGGAAGCGGCACCTCCACACAGGCCACTAAACACTGAGTCATGGAGGCTGGATGAGGTGCCACCTGGCAGTGCAACCTTTGCTCCCCAAGGTTGACTCAGCTCTGAAGGGCGCCAGGGAGGAGTGGAGGCTCCCAGAGGGCAGGGCCCGGGTGGGCTAACCAAGTTCTCCCAAGGCTGTGCTCTGCACTTCCTACCACCCCCTCCAAAAAAGTGAACCCACCACACCACTCTCCTACAGTGAGCAGAAACCTGCATGTGTTAGGAGCTGCAGGTGACAAGTCGGACCTTATTTCTGATCGACAGTCCCTAGAGCTCCATTCCTTCTGCAATTCATTTTCTAATGTTGCCTGGTTTCTTCCCAGGGAACCAGGAGAACACAGAATGGTAGCTACAGAATCCTAGACACAGACTCAAAACTGTAGACCACAGAATCCCAGGATCACGAACTGCAGCCCATGGAACTCAGGACTAATGACCACAGGACCTTGGCATCTCAGAACACAGAACTGTACGCCCCAGCAGCTGGGACCCCCAGGCGCTGAGCTGTAGGCATCAGAGTATCCTAGAACCAGAAGACGCCACAATGCAGCCCAGGGAATCCCAGAGACACAGGCGTCAAGTCTGCAGCCCACAGAATCCGACGATGCCACAGCATGTAGCACACACAACCCAGGAGCACGGGAAACAGAAGCACAGTCCAGGGTCTTCTAGAGCCACAGGGCAGGAACGAGCTCTTACACCCAACCCCCATCAGCCCCAGGAGGGTGGCCCTGGAGCTCCCGTCCTCCGAGCACCCTCCTCTTGCAGACCCCGCGGGGCCTCCCAGCCAGCGCCCGCTCGGCCCCCAGGAGCGACAGTGACGGCAGGGCCGGGCAGAGGCTGGTGGCTGGGGCTGCCCCGACGGGAAAGCCCTGCGCTGCGCTGCGCCGCCCCCCGCCGCCCCCCGGGGCCCCGGCGCGCTCACCCGCCGTGTCGTAGAGGTTCAGGGTCACCTCCTTGCTGCCCACCGTCACGCTGGCCGTGTACTTCTCGAACACGGACGGGGCGTAGTGCTGTCGGACAAGGGAGGGGTCGGCGAGTCTTGGAGCGGGGCGGCGGGGCCAGGGTCCGGCTGCGCCCCCCACCCCCATTCCAGCCGGCGCAGCCCCCTCAGCCCGCCCCGAGGGGCGAGCCGGGGCGGGGGCCTCTTCCCCACGCTCAGTGGGCCGGGGCGCCCCTCGCCCGCAGGGATGCAGCCCGCAGCGGCCTCACCTCGGGGAAGGAGCCCTGGCTGTACACCATGAGCAGCGACGTCTTGCCGCAGCCGCCGTCGCCCACGATCACGATCTTCAGCTCCCGCCTGCCCGGGCCCGCGGCGGGGGCCGGGCCCGCGGCCCGGGGGGCGTCCATGGCCCGCGGCGGGCAGCGCAGGCGGCGGCGCTCGGAGC
>JAKSZT010054518.1:6504701-6590285 GCA_026826555.1 Tolypeutes matacus | reverse complement strand
GGGGGGGCGCGAGCGCGACAGCCCCTTGCGGGGCGCGCTGGGCAGGCGGGGGGGTGGGGGCTCGGCCCGGCTCTCGGGCGTGTGTGTGTGGAGCGGCGGCCGCCGCCGCCACGGCGGAGACGACAACAACTTGCTGGCTTCCAGGTTGGGTTAACGGCATGGAGGACAGCCACCCCCCCCACCACCAGCAGCAGCAGCCCCCGCCGCAGCCCGGCCCTTCGGGCGAGAGGAGGAACCACCATTGGAGAAGTTACAAGTTGATGATTGACCCGGCCCTGAAAAAGGGGCACCACAAGCTGTACCGCTACGATGGGCAGCACTTCAGCCTGGCGGTGAGTAGCCGGCGCGCCCCCCGCCCCCCGCGCCCCCCGGCCCGCAGCGCGGCCCGGGGCCACCCCTCCCGACCGCGGGGCCAACTGTCAGCCGGGGCCCCGGGCCCGCACCTTGACAAGTGCCTGGAGACGGGGACGTGCCCCCGGCCCCCGGGGAGCGGGGCCAGCCCTCCCACTCGGCCCCCCCGCCGCCCTCCCCGCAGATGTCCAGCAACCGCCCGGTGGACATTGTCGAGGACCCGCGGGTCGTCGGGATCTGGACCAAAAACAAGGAGCTGGAGTTGTCGGTGCCCAAATTCAAGGTGGGCCCCCGCCCCCTTGCCCCCGCGGCCCCTCGCCGCCTGCCCCCGCCCCCCGAGTTCGAAAATAACGCCAGTCCTGCGCCGGCGCTGCGGGGCTCCGAGTTCCCGCCGGCCGGGGCCGGGCCCGGGGAGGGGTGGGCGCGCACGGGGCCCTGGCTGCCGAGAGGGGCGGCCCCCCGGGCCGCTGCCACCAGAAGAGCCCTCGGGGCAACTGTAACCAGGGCGCGCTACAGTGGCCCGCGCGGCCGGCTGGGGGCTCCGGGCCCCCCGGGCTCCCGCGGGCGCAGCGACCCGGCCCCGGGGCCCGCCCCCCTCTCCTGCCCCGAGGCCTTCGGAGGTCGGCGTCCCGGCCGGGGGGTCGCCCCTGCCCCGGGAGCGGGGCGAGGAGGCCCGAATGGGGTGGGGAGCCGAGAGAAACTGTTTCTTTTTCCCCTTTCCTTCCGAACCCAGAGGACTTCCACGTTCCAAACGATCTAATCCTCCGCTTCCCGGGCCCGCCCGCGTGCATTTTTTTTTTTTTTTTTGGGGGGGGGGGGGGGGCGGAATTATTTTTTATCTTCATTGTTTCCAGCCGGCGGGGCCGGTGGGGAATGTAGTGTTTCCCCTTCGGTTTCAATGTTCTCCAAACTCCCCTCCCCCTCGTCCTCTGCCAGATCGATGAGTTCTATGTGGGCCCGGTGCCTCCGAAGCAGGTGACGTTTGCCAAGCTGAACGATAACATCCGCGAAAACTTCTTGAGGGACATGTGCAAGAAGTATGGGGAGGTGGAGGAGGTGGAGATTCTGTACAACCCCAAGACCAAGAAGCACTTGGGCATTGCCAAGGTGGTCTTTGCTACGGTCAGGGGAGCCAAGGAGGCCGTGCAGCACCTGCACAGCACCTCCGTCATGGGCAACATCATCCACGTGGAGCTGGACACGAAAGGTGAGCGGAGGCCAGCGCGGGCCTGCCCACGGGCAGGGCCACGGGGAGGAGCCGCGGGGGGCCTGTAGGGCGACCCCTCCCCCCCTGCCTGCAGTGTCCCCCCACCACAGCCTCTATTTTTTTGTCCCCCCCTTGAGGGTAGAGTCACGTGGAGCTAAATGTGTTTTCTGTTGCTAGGAGACAGGCTATAATTTACCAAATGTGCCGGTCCTTGGCCGCTGTGCCCCTCGGGACCATCTGAAGGCTTCCCCACTGCTGACACCCTGGCGGGCCCCTCTTGGAGCCCTGGTGGCCTCCGTTTAGACAGTCCCCAGTGTTGCCATCTGTGTTAGGGGAGGAGGCAGAGTTTGTTTATTTGTGGGGGAACCAATGGGGGCCACTAGGATGCCTTTAAAGGAATAGAAGAGCCCTCAACTAAAAAGAGAGTCCTCTGAGGACCCCGGGTGCCCCTCCCCCCCGGCCCAGGCTGCCCCTTCCCCCTGGCAGTGGGAGCCAATCTGGGCCTGGAGTGGCTTTTCATTGATAATGTTCCCTTCTGCACTGGGCGGGCGCTCTGGGTGCTCCGTGGCTGACACTGTGTCTTCCCTCCTCTCTCTTAAAGAGACAGCAGCACCTCCCCTGTGCAGGAATTCCGCTCTGCTCTCCTTCCTGGCTGCGGCCGGCTGCCTGGAAAGCCAGGCTGGGGAGGCCACACCTCCCACCCCCAGTGTCCTTAGAGGCTTCTCCTGGGTGCTGGCTGGAGGGGTTCTCAGGACCCTAGAGCATCCCCTAGAGTTTGCCTGTGGGCTCTCTAGGGAAGGTCCTGGAGGTGGAGATTAGGGAAACCTTCCAGCTGGAACATGCAAGGTGTCCCAGCTGCTTTGAGGACCAGCCAGGATGCTGTTAGGTCCCGAGTCCCTCGGGACGCCCTGTGGAGCCCTGCTGGGAGGGTTTAGTAGGTGGGTGGCTTCCAGGAGCTTCAAGCACCGGGGTTTAGGGGAAGCCCAGGCACTCCAAACTCAAGACAGGAAAACCGAAACCTGCCTTTTTTCCCTTCAATAATGAATGCACACTCACTGAGTCTCCGAGACCAGCCAGTTGTTGCCAAGGTCCCCTAGACAGTTGCTGAGCCTGTGCCCAGATCTCAGTCTCCTCAGGGGACACGCCCACGTTCCCCTCGCACCCAGAGCTCCCTCCCCCCTTTCCCTAGTTTCTCAGTCTCAGGGAGGGGCACCGACCCTTTGAACCCTCTGCGCGCCCCGCCCCCCAGTGGCTGCAGTCTGATTTGTCCCTGAAAATCAAATGTGGAGCCCCTTCCCCCAGCACATCCCCACATCTTAAAGAGCAGCTGGCTCTTAACAAAATTTCATTTCTGCAAAAAAAAAAAAAAAAAAAAAAAGGAAGAAGTAAAAAAGGTCCTCAGAGATTGCCAACAAAGTTTGTATTTCAAGAAAGAGCCCAGTAAAGTGTAACTCCAGGAATGCATCTCCTTTGCATATGTAAGCAGCTGCCTCTGAGGGCTCTATAAATATCAATAATCTGGGGCCCCTGGTCTATAAAGGCCTCTCCCAGCTGGGGTGGGGGGTGGGGGGTTACAGCACGGGCTCTGTGTGACAGTGCCCCAGGCAGGCCTGGGACGTGAGGCCTGTGGCATACACTGTCAGCAGGGACTGGAGTGAGAGTTGCAAACTCTGCTGGGGATCTGGCCCCTGATAGGTTAGTAAATTGTCACCTCTATGTCCCCGAGCTTCCCCTCCTCTTGCTAGAGAGGAGCCTCTCCCTGTTAGGTGGGAAGGCAAGACACTGGGGGAGGCCTGACTCTCTCCTTAGGTGCCATGGCCCAGGTCACAAGAAGGGGGCCGTGTGGGAGGTAGCATTTTGTGTTGGGGTGGCATTTCTGGACTGGAGGGAGTCCTGGCCCCAGCAGGCATCAAACTGCCTCTCAGGGTCAGAAGAGCTCTGCAGTTGCGTAGCTTTGCTAAGCAGGCAGGAGGACTGAGGTGCAGGAGGGGTGGGGGCTTATCCAAGGCCATGCCACTTGCCCAGGCCTGGGGTCCCAGGCAGGAGGGACCCACAAGGGCACCCAACGTCAGGCTCCTGTGGGTGCTGGGCCATCTGAGAGCCTGGCTAAGACCCCTTTTCTGTCCCCCACATCCCCGCAGGGGAAACCCGCATGAGGTTCTACGAGCTCCTGGTCACAGGCCGCTACACACCCCAGACCCTCCCGGTGGGCGAGCTGGATGCCATCTCTCCCCTCGGGAACGAGACCCTGCAGGTGGGTGCATCACTGTCACCCACCTCTTCGCCAGCTCCCCGACGTGTTCCCCCCCACTTCACCATCTCCAACTTTGGAGACCAAGGCTTAGAGAGGGACGCAAGCCTGACCAGGCTCACTCAGCTCAGCTTGGGGGTGCGTGTGTCTAAAAGCCCCATTTTCCCAAGATCCCCTGCAGTGCAGCTCCCCTGGAACAGGTCCTGTTCCCTGGGCCTTCCAGCATAGGCCCCCTCCCTCCAGCCCTCCCGGGCCTGGTTCTGCTGTGGTGATGCCAAAATGTTGCTGGGCCCAGGGTCCCAGAATCTGCTGCCCTGTGCACCCTCTACCCCTGCCCTCAGAAAGCAGAGTCCAGGCCACCCCTTCCAGAACAAAACAGGTTCCTTCCTAAACCACTGCCTTCTAGGGCACACACCTGCAGCAGCCAGTTGGGGGATGGGTTCTTATCCTAATTTCGCCCCCAGCATCAACCCAGTCACCTTCAGGAGTAGTTTTTCCACAGTGAAATGTGTTTGCTTGTTGGTTGTTCATTAGACATGCAGCTGTACTTAAATCCTAAACTATTACAAGGGGCAGTTAGAAATTCCACTCTACAAGTAGGGAAACTGAGACTGCCCCGCTGTCTCCCAAAACCATGGTTCTTTCTGCTGCCTCTGCTTGGAAAGTTCTGACAGCCTGAGACCAAACCAAGATGTCAGGGTCTTCTCTTTTCTTAGTGTCTGCAATCATAAAAACCTTCAAGATTCCTTGAGGATAATCGGCTACCCCAAGATTAGAGAAAGATTAGGACCATCCTAGTACCCCTTTTCCTCTTCCCATGCTGCAGTTCTAGAGCAGCAAATTTGGCTCTGAGTTCCCCAGCAGCCACAGTGAGGAGGGATAGCAGCCCTGTTCCACTGCATATTCCCCTAGTGATCTCACATCCCTCTCTGCCTCCAGCTGTCAGATGCCCTGAAACGACTCAAGGATGGCAGCCTGTCTGCGGGCTGTGGTTCCGGCTCATCCTCTGTCACCCCCAATAGTGGTGGTACACCCTTCTCCCAGGACACGGCTTACTCTAGCTGCCGTCTGGACACACCCAACTCCTACGGACAGGGCACGCCGCTCACGCCCCGCCTGGGCACCCCCTTCTCACAGGATTCCAGCTACTCCAGCCGCCAGCCCACACCCTCCTACCTCTTCAGCCAGGACCCCACAGCAACGTTCAAGGCCCGGCGCCACGAGAGCAAGTTCACGGACGCCTACAACCGCCGCCACGAGCACCACTATGTCCACAACTCTTCCTCCATCACGGCGGTGGCCGGGGCCACGGCTGCCTTCCGGGGCTCCTCGGACCTGCCGTTCGGGACAGTCGGCAGCAGTGGGGGCAGTGGTGGCCCTCCCTACAAGGCCCCGCCACAGGAGTCAGCCACATTTGCCCATACTCCACCGCCTGCCCAGGCAACACCTGTTCCTACGCCAGGAGTCACGTTCAAGTCGGCTTTCTCTCCGTACCAGACCCCTGCACCCCCTCTCCCCCCACCCCCTGAAGAGCCCACCACCACAGCCACCTTTGGGGCCCGTGACAGTGGGGAGTTCCGGAGGGCACCTGTGCCTCCGCCCCTGCCGCCCACCGAACCTCTGGCCAAGGAGAAGCCGGGCACCCCGCCTGGTCCACCACCCCCTGACGCTAACAGCATGGAGCTGGGTGGCCGGCCGACCTTCGGCTGGAGTCCTGAGCCCTGTGACAGCCCCGGCACACCCACGCTAGAGTCGTCACCTGCAGGGCCCGAGAAGCCCCACGACAGCCTGGACTCGCGCATCGAGATGCTGCTGAAGGAGCAGCGCACCAAGCTGCCCTTTCTGCGGGAGCAGGACTCGGACACCGAGCTGCAGATGGAAGGCAGCCCCATCTCCTCTTCCTCCTCCCAGCTCTCCCCATTGGCCCCTTTCGGCACCAACTCCCAGATGAGCTTTCGTGGCCCCACGCCACCCTCCTCACGCCCCTCCAGCACCGGCCTGGAGGACATCAGCCCCACGCCACTGCCCGACTCAGATGAGGATGAGGAGCTTGACCTTGGCCTGGGGCCCCGGCCCCCACCGGAGCCAGGCCCCCCAGATCCTACTGGTCTTCTGGGGCAGCCAGCCAACGTGGCCTTGGAGCTGGCTCGAGACAGGACCCCAACCTCAGAGAAGATGGACGAGGTACCACCATGTTTGTCTGTCTTTGTCTGGGATTAATTTTGTCTGTCTTGTGCTCCCTCCTTTTCTCTTGAAATGTGTGGGTTAACTAGCTAAGGCACAGAAGCAACAGGGCTAGAAAAGTCAAAAGAACAGATTGAATATAGAGAATGAATGAGGATGTTAACAACACCAGGGGCTGTGATTAAGCAGCTGTTGTGGCTCTGAGCTCCCTGGCAGCCATGGAGAGAAGAGCAACATGGGCTAGTTCTGTAGCTCTCCTTGTTAGGTAAGGAAAAATCGCAGTTTTTCCTAGGGGAAAGTTGAGCTTCTTTGGTAGGAATTTGCTAAGACCACAGAAAGTTCTGGGCTGTGGGGATGGCTCTGGGCCCCCTTCTCTGTTGGGTGGCTTGGAAGCAGTCAGGCCTGATCCTGCCACACAGGCCTATTAGGAGTTGGGTTGGCCAGTGCACCCTGCTACATTAGAGCCTGTGGCACTCTGGAGCAGTCTCCTAGAGCCTGGTGGCAGGGCAGGGCATTCAAGTTCCCCTTCTCCCGCTCCCACTGGCTCCAAGGGATACAGGCCAGCTCCCTGAAGTAGGGAAGGCTGCCTACCTCATCTAGGGTGTCTTCATCTTTAGCCCAAACCTCCAGCTTCAGGAAGTTCCACCAAGGGTTTGGGGGGCGGTGTCTGATCCACACACCCTTGGGGATGGGCTAGGTCATCTGCCTGGCAGCTCCTCCCCCTCCTGGTGTGGGCACCTGTCCTGGCCCTCCCCTGGAGGACCTCAGTTGGAGCCCTCGTGGGCCCGGCGGGCATGAGCAGCCAGGGGCCGGGACAGAGCTCTGAGCCCCTGTGGGCGGCAGAGAGGAGGGTGCCCCCTTCCCCGGGCCTTTGATTAGCCCAGCTTGGCTGCCTCAGGAAGGAACAGAGAAGAACTTGGCCTGCCCCGAGGGGGCTGCAGGTGGCCAGGGCTCCAGGGGGCCTCCAGGCGGTTCTGGGGAAGTGGTTTCTGGCGGCAAGGGGTCCAGGCGGCGGGAGTTTACAGGTGTGCTGGCCTCCTTGTGCTCCTCCCTCTGCCCTCCCCTCTCCGGGGTGCGGGTGGAATGGCATTTTCCCATAATGACCAGCTGGCCCAGGGCTAGGAGCCAGAGGAGCTGGAGGGCATGGGCTCCCACCACATCACTGTGGGAAAGGGGACACTGAGGCCCAGACAGCTGGGGTCTTGGAAGCCCCAGGACAGGAGTACTTAGCGCCTCCAGGCTAGCTCTTGGGAGCCCCCTGCTGGCGGCCGGGAGAGCAGCACCTGTGCTTGGGAGGGCAGAAGCTGGAGAAGCCCAGGCCTGGGAGGCCCTGGGTGGGGGAGAGCCCCCGGGTGGGGGGGGCCTCCGGGGGGCCAGTGGGGGGTGGGCCGGATTCCCTGTCTTAACGGGGGCGTGGGGCTGAAATGTCCTTGGATTTAGTCCCAGCAATGCCACTTACTGGTTATGTGACTGGGGGGTGGCACTTTCCCTCTGTGTCTCGGTTTTGTCACCTGTCAAATGGATGGTAAGAGCACCTAATTGGCACTGCTAGCTCAGCCCAAGCACGGCCACTTTGGTGGCCCAGCACACCGGCAGGCTAGCGGTGGGCAGGCGGGCTAGCCGTGGCAGGCGGGCAGGTGGGCTAGCCGTGGCAGGCGGGCTAGCGGCGGGCAGGCGGGCTAGCTGTGGGCAGGCGGGCAGGCGGGCTAGCAGTGGCAGGCGGGCAGGTGGGCTAGTGGCGGGCAGGCGGGCTAGCGGCGGGCAGGCGGGCTAGCCGTGGCAGGCGGGCTAGCCGTGGCAGGCGGGCTAGCGGCGGGCATGCGGGCAGGCGGGCTAGCAGTGGCAGGCGGGCAGGTGGGCTAGCGGCGGGCAGGCGGGCTAGCTGTGGGCAGGCAGGCTAGCCGTGGCAGGCGGGCAGGCGGGCTAGCCGTGGGCAGGCGGGCTAGGTGGCAGGCGGGCTAGGTGGCAGGCAGCCTAGTGACAGCAGGTGGCCAGTGAGCCCCAGAGTGCTGGGCTGCTCCTGGAGCTGAGTTCTCACCTCGGTGGGGAGGGAGGGAGGGAGGGGCCCAGGGCTCCTGGGATTGGCTGGCTGCCCGGCTGGGCTTAACCCTTTGTGTTCTGCATGCCAGCACTGTCTAGGTGTAATCTTAGCTCTCAGACTCCTGGAGCTCTCTCTGGGATGTGACTCCTTCTCAGCCTTGTCTGGGACCCTGCGGGGGGAGGGGCAGAGAGAGAGAGAGAGAGAGAGAGAGATGTGGGGTGCGGCGGGGGGGAGGGAAGGACCTGGTCAGAGCTCCAAGCCGCTTGCCACAGTGGATTTGGTACCCCCTCTACTTCCCCCACTTTCTCTTTGAAGCCTCCTTCACCTGTAGGCCGGCCATTGCCCTTGCAGCTTGCACAGACCCTGCCTCCTCAGCCCTCCAAGGCACTCCCTGTCTCTTACCTCCCACAAAGCCACCACCTCTCTCGGCTGATCACCCAGCCTAGTAGTAGTCAGGGGGAATCCTGGCTCCATACCTTATTGGCTGTGTGGCCTCGGACAAGTCACTTAGGCTCCCTGTGTCCCCGATTCCCTTGGCCCTGCCAGCTCGTTCTGAAGATGAACTTGGTTAATCCCCCTAAGTGCTTGGAGCAGTGCCTGGGAGAGCAGCAAGGCTGGGGAAGTGTTCGCTGTTGGTGTCCTCTTCTCCAGCACCAAGGGAAACAGAGTCTACTTCCCTGTGTCCACCCTACCCCTTCATCTTGCCCAAGGCTTCATCTTGCCCAAGGCACACCATGTGATCCACACGCTCGTTGTGCTTAGCCTCTGCCTCTTCCCTCTGGAAAGTCACAAATGCTCCACGGAAGCAGCATTTCTGCCTGTCTTGGGCACTGTGCCTGGCACATGGCAAGTGGCAAGTGAATATTGGTTGAATGAACGAATGAGTGAATAAATACTCAGGGTAACCCCACAAGACAGGTACAAGGCAAATGGGGAAACTGAAGCTTAGAGAGGGTAAGTGGCTGGGTGGCAATAGAACCAGGATCCTAACTGCAGAGCCCACGTGGCTCGTCACTGCTGGCAGCACTGCTTCCTGGCTTCGGGGTCCTGAAGGGGGATCCAGGAGTGGCGTGGCCTCCCAGCCTCCCCTCACCCCCCTCTCCTGCTCTCCCCACAGAGCCAGCAGTCCTCAGGCGAGGACATGGAGATCTCAGATGATGAGATGCCCTCGGCCCCCATCACCAGCGCTGACTGCCCCAAGCCCATGGTGGTGACCCCGGGGGCGGCAGCTGTAGCGGCCCCCTCTGTCCTGGCCCCAACCCTGCCGCTGCCCCCACCACCCGGCTTCCCACCATTACCCCCACCACCCCCACCACCCCCACCACAGCCTGGCTTCCCTATGCCCCCACCTCTTCCACCACCGCCACCCCCCCCACCCCCAGCCCACCCAGCTGTGACGGTGCCCCCCCCACCCTTGCCTGCACCACCCGGCGTCCCGCCCCCTCCCATTCTGCCGCCACTGCCCCCCTTCCCGCCGGGGCTGTTCCCCGTGATGCAGGTGGACATGAGCCACGTGCTGGGCGGCCAGTGGGGCGGCATGCCCATGTCCTTCCAGATGCAAACACAGATGCTGAGCCGGCTGATGACGGGCCAGGGCGCTTGCCCCTACCCCCCCTTCGTGGCCGCTGCAGCCGCCGCCGCCACTGCTGGGCTGCAGTTTGTCAACCTGCCGCCCTACCGGGGTCCCTTCTCCCTGAGTGGCACCGGCCCCAGCCGTGGCCAACCCTGGCCACCCCTGCCCAAGTTTGACCCTTCGGTGCCACCCCCAGGCTATGTGCCTCGTCAGGAGGACCCACACAAGGCCACCGTGGACGGCGTGCTGCTGGTCGTGCTCAAGGAGCTCAAGGCCATCATGAAGCGCGACCTAAACCGCAAGATGGTGGAGGTGGTGGCCTTCCGGGCCTTCGACGAGTGGTGGGACAAGAAGGAGCGCATGGCCAAGGTGGGTGGGCAGCCCGGTGCTTCCTTCCTAGGCGGGGGCTGCGGGACTTGCCAACACCAAAGGCTCTGGTGACAGCTCATTTGGTAGCCACTAGCCACACAGAGCTGTTTAAATCTAAATTAGTTAAAACGGGACAGAATGAAGAATCAAGTTCCTCAGTCACGCTGGCCACATTTCAAGTGTTCAGTCGCCACGCGTGGCTGGCAGCGACTGTACTGGGCAGCGCAGAGAGAGGACATTTCCATCACTGGAAAGCTCTGTCGGCCGGCACTGTGATGGCTCCACGCTCAGCTGCCTTTCGACCTTTCAGCTCAGCCTCTCGTACCTTCTTGCACACGGAGGCTTGACTTTCACAATCTCTTTCTTATTCTTTGCTTTCTCTTAATCTTATAAGATTAAGAAAAAATCTGTAGCTGTCTGTCACTGCTTTTTCTGTATGTAAAAGAAAGCCTTTCCTGGAATATTTTGAAATGCTCTGTTTCCACCCTTACTCCCAGTCACTTCTGCTCCCCTGCCTACAAGAAGGGACCAGCAGCAGTTTGTGCACCGCCCCCATCACCTGTCTGGGGGGACGCTTGGAGGTGCCTAACAGCTCTCTGCCCTCAGGGTAGGCAGCGCCCGGGCACCTCAGCTTCCTGGCCAAGTGGTGGGGTCCGAACCATTCCGCAAAACCCGAGGAAGTTGCTGATACTCACCTGCTGACGGCTCAGCCGAATCGCACTGACCCCTCCATTAGCAGCAGTCGCAGTTATTCTGCTAACTCTTCCCTTCCTAACATAAATAAGAGCCACGACAGATGGAGACACAGAGCACTTTGCAGGGGCAGTCCCTGAGTGCCTAGTGAAATTAATTTTTTATTTTATTTTATTTTATTTTATTTTATTTTTTTACTGGGAGGTCCCGGGGATCGAACCCGGGTCCCTCCATATGGGAGACGGACGCCCAACCAGTTGAGCCACATCCGACCCCCATGAAATTAATTTTAATAGGTGCTGTTTCTTTAATGCACTCAAACAGAATAGGGTAGAAATGGAAGAGTAAAGCGGAGATGTTGTTTTGTGGGACTTTTGTTTCTTTGACGTAGTTGTATGTTTGCAGTGTGTTTCTTTTGGATTCCAAACTGCGAGGTGTGAAAGCGGCCATTCTCAGGAATGGCTGGAGTAGCCCCATTTTGCAGGTGGGGAAACTGAGGGTCAGGCAAAGTGGGGTGCTGGGGGCAGACTGAGTAACAGGCAGGAAGCGCTGACCCTCGTGGCTCTGTTCCCGTTGAGAGAAAGGCAGGTTGCTCAGGGAGGGCCTCCTGAAGAGGTTGGCGGCTTCCCCAGGAACTGTGGTGACCGTCCCTTCCCGCACCCCAGGCCTCACTGACCCCCGTGAAGTCAGGCGAGCACAAGGACGAAGACAGGCCGAAGCCCAAGGACCGCATCGCCTCGTGCCTGCTGGAGTCATGGGGCAAGGGCGAGGGCCTGGGCTATGAGGGCCTGGGCCTGGGCATCGGGCTGCGCGGGGCCATTCGCCTGCCCTCCTTCAAGGTCAAGAGGAAGGAGCCGCCGGACACAGCCTCATCTGGCGACCAGAAGCGGCTGCGGCCCTCAACCTCAGTGGACGAGGAAGATGAAGGTCTGCACCCCCGCTCCCACCAGCCCCTCGCCACGTGCGAGCTCCTGCCCCTGCCCCTGCCCCTGCCCCAGCGGCCCTGCCCCAGCGCCCCTGCCCCAGCTCTGACGCCTCTCCCTCCCCACAGAGTCCGAACGGGAGCGAGACCGGGACATGGCGGATGCCCCCTGCGAGATCGCCAAGCGGGACGCCAAGGGCGTGGGTGTGCGGCGGCGGCCGGCGCGGCCCCTGGAGCTGGACAGCGGAGGGGAGGAGGACGAGAAGGAGTCTTCATCGGTGTCCTCGTCCTCGTCGGCTTCCTCAAGCTCGGGCTCCTCAACGACCTCACCCTCGTCCTCGGCCTCTGGCAAGGAGGAGGAGCAGGAGAGCACTGAGGAGGAAGGAGAGGAGGAGGAGGAGGAAGAGGCAGAGGAGGAGGGCGAGGAGGAAGGTCCCAGGAGCCAGGTCTCCTCCACCTCATCCACCTCAGATAAGGTGCGGCTGGTGTGGGGAGGCCTGGGGGGCCAGGCGGGGTGCTGGGCTAACCTGTCCCCGTGGCCCCCTCTGGCAGGACGACGATGACCAAGACAGTGACGGCCAGGAGGGGTCTGAGAACGATGAAGACACAGCCCGGTCGGAGGCGAGTGAGAAGGAAGAGCTGGACTCGGACGGAGGTGAGTGGGGCCTGGCAGGAGTGCAGAGGGAACAGGCATTGTCAGGAATGCTTTTTTGCGTGAAATATCTTGATTTTGATATGTCAGTTCACACAAACGACGCGTCGTGCGATTCCTCTCATATGAAATGTCCAAAGTCAGCAAAACTGTTGGGACAAAGAGCAGATGAGTGGTTGCCAGGGCTGGAGGGGGGCTGCTAATGGGTGCAGAGTCTTCTTCTGGGGTGATGAGAATGTTCCGGAACCAGAAAGAGGTGCTGCTTGCACAACATTGTGAACGTACTAAATGTCGCTGAATTGTTCACTTTAAATGGCTGACTGTGTGTAAAGTGACTTTCACCTCAATTAAAACCTAACTAGGTGACACACACGCACGTGTGCACACACAGCCAAAGGCCAGCGCCTTGAGACCTTTGGTGAAGGGCCTGGCAGGGGTCGGGGAGCAGCAAGCAGTGAGACGACCCCTCTCCCATGCGTGTGCGCGCGTGTGCACACGTGTGCGTGTCCCTGCAGAGGAAGCGGCCAGCGTCGCCACCTCCAAGGCTGAGGCCGAGTCATCCAGTGAGAGCGCCGAGTCATCTGGGTTTGAGTCAAGCTCCGAGTCCTCGTCCGAGTCCTCAGAGGATGAAGAGGAGGCCACCGCGAGGGAGGAGGAGGAAGAGGAGGCCGAGGAGGGCACAGTCCCCCCTGCCCCTGAGGACTTTGAAGAGGACCTGGAAGACGCGCCGGCGGCCAAGGGGGCACCTGCAGTGGCATCGGTGGCCACGGAAGAGGAGGTGGACGTCGAAGTTGAGGACGAAGCCCCCAAGGAGCGTTCGCCCGCGCAAGAGGAGCCCCCCTTGCCTGTGGGCGTCAAGGAGCCAGTGGGCGTCAAGGAGCCCCCTGAGGAGCCGGGCCTGAGCCAGGAAGGGGCCATGATGCTGTCTCCAGAGCCCCCTGCCCAGGAGATGGACGCGCGGCCCCTGTCATCCCCCGAGCACGCTCCAGGTAACACCTCCGGCACCTGAGCAGGGCAGCGGGGACCAGGACGTCCTCGCTGTCAGAATGAGCCCAGGCTCCCTCGGGTGAGCCTCGTAGCCTTCCTGAGCCTCAGTTTCCTTCTCTGTAAAACGGGACCCCTGCATGGCGCCCCCTGGTGGGGCTGGGCGCAGCATAAGCCTCTCCCCAGGGCCCTTGGTGCTGAGGCACCGCGGGGTGGGGGTGGTCACGGCCACGAGGTGACAGAGGCTCCGCGCCCTGCACTGCCGGTAGAGCCCTGTGGAGCGCCGCAGAGCAGGGGCTCTTGTGCTGTCCAGTACCCGTGATGGAGAGGCCCCAGGCCTGGGCCGTGCAGTGCAGGAGCTGCTGGGCGCCGCGTGTGCCTGGTGCCACCGAGGACCGGAACCTGCAGTGTAATGGGATGTGCATTAATTTGGTTAATTGTTACCCAGCCACACGTGGCTAGAATGTAGTTCTGATAAGTCCTGGAGGAAAGAAACCTCTCCTGTGTTGCTGGGTTCTGCGTTATTTGGCCGTGAAAACCACAGGGCATTGACTATGAAGCACGGTTCACGTCCCCAAGTGCTGTTTTAGTCGCTGACGAAACAGTGAACCAAACAGACAAACCTCTCTGCCCTCGCTGAGCTTACATTCTGGGGCAGCGTGAGAGATGATGATAGATAAGTTAGAAACTCTGTGACGATGGTGGGAAATGCTGGAAGAGAAACTTTAAAGGCTGGTGGGTCCTACAGAGGAGACTTAGGGACATTTACTTGACCTCAGAACCCATTTTTCTTGGATCCCCTGTCCCCTGTCCATAGGAACATGGGTTTGAGGAGCACAGTTTCCAAGGCTGTCCCCTTGGGCTTTGATTCATTCACTGTCATCCATCAGGCACCTGCTGTGTACCTGAGACCCAGCTGGCCGCCGAGTGGTCCTTGAGTAGTTTAGCTTGAGAGGGATGGTCCCCTGCCGCCAGGGAGGCCTGGGGACCTCTGAGGGTTGGGGGTCAGTCAGTGCCAGCTCGAGTCAGGCAGAGGCAGATGCTTGGATGAGAAGTGACAGTCTGCTTTTCTCCCATCTCTCTGCAGAGGGTGACCTGGCGGTTGAGTCTGAGCCCCCTACCATGCCGTCCTTGCCCCTGCAACCACCATTGCCACCGCCCCGACCGCCCAGCCCACCCCCAGAGCCCGCGACTCCGGAGCCCCCACATCCTGCCGTCCCCATGGAGCCTCCCCCCGACGAGCAGCCCCCGCGCACTCCAGGCCTCTGTGGCAACCTGGCCAAGTCACAGAGCACGGAGACGGTGCCGGCCACTCCAGGCGGGGAGCCCCTGCTGTCGGGGGGCAGCAGCGGCCTGTCACTGAGCCCCCCGCATGTACCCAGCAGCCCCTTCTCCTACCCCTCCCAGTCCCCCAGCCTGAGCAGTGGGGGCCTCCCGCGGACTCCTGGCCGGGACTTCAGCTTCACGCCTACCTTCCCCGAGCCCGGCGGGCCCCTGCTCCTGCCCGTGTGCCCCCTCGCAGCCGGGCGGCGCGATGAGCGGGCTGGACCCCT
Source organism: Tolypeutes matacus (assembly GCA_026826555.1). Lineage (NCBI taxonomy): Eukaryota > Metazoa > Chordata > Mammalia > Cingulata > Chlamyphoridae > Tolypeutes > Tolypeutes matacus. The sequence continues at coordinate 6,575,505 of JAKSZT010054518.1, read as the reverse complement.
GGCCTCCCCGGTGCTCCTGGAGGCGGGCCTGCCTCTCCCCCTGCCCCTGCCCCTGCCCCTGCCCCTGGCCTTACCTGTACCTGTCCTGCGGGCCCAGGCGCGGGCTCCTGCCCAGCTGCCACCCCTGCTGCCGGCCCCTCTGGCCCCCTGCCCACCCCCCATCAAGAGGAAGCCGGGCCGGCCCCGGCGGTCCCCACCGGCCGTGCTCTCCCTGGATGGGCCATTGGTCCGGCCGCCAGGGGCTGCCCTGGGCAGAGACCTTCTCCTCCTACCGGGCCAGCCACAGACCCCCATCTTCCCCAGCACCCATGACCCCCGGGCCGTGACCCTGGACTTCCGGAACACGGGGATCCCAGCCCCACTACCGCCCCTGCCCCACCAGCCGCCCCCTCCCCCACCCCCACCCCCACCACCTGTTGAGCCCACCAAGCTGCCGTTCAAGGAGCTAGAGAACCAGTGGCCCTCGGAGGCCATCCCTCCGGGCTCCCGTGGGCGTGACGAGGCCACCGAGGAGGACATGGAGCTGGCCAAGGTTCGGGGGCCGTGGCGCCGGCCACCCAAGAAGCGCCATGAGGACCTGGTGGCGGCCTCACCCGAGCGCTCCCCTCCACCGCCCCTCTTCCGGCCACGCTCAGAGTTTGAGGAGATGACCATCCTGTATGACATCTGGAACGGTGGCATCGACGAGGAAGACATCCGCTTCCTATGCGTCACCTACGAGCGGCTGCTGCAGCAGGACAACGGCATGGACTGGCTCAATGACACACTCTGGGTCTACCATCCCTATATCCTGCCAGGCGGGCACGGGCGGGGGGCTCTAGGCCTCTAGCACGCAGGTAGTCCACCCTCCACCTCCGGGGCCTCCGTTCCATAATAGCACCGAAGCCCCAGGCCAGCCGCCAGCACCCCTCGGGCGCTTGCTGTGTGCCAGGCCCCCCCCCAGGGGTCGGCGCTCTCCGGCCCAGCGCAAGGGCACGGTTGCACCGCGTGGCAGTAGGCAAGACAGGCCGAGGCCCCCTCCAGCGACAGCAGTGCCACTGCTCTCCCCATTTCACACACGTGCAAGCTAAGGCCCAGCGAGGTGGGGGACTTGTCCAAGCCACAGGGCTGCTAAGTGGCAGAAGCGGGATCTGAGCCTCGACAGTCTGGGCTCTCACCCACGGCACTCTCCTGGTGTTCAGCTGCCGCCACAGCCCTGAGGCTGAAATGTCACCGTCCCCTTTACACCAGGCTGACGGAGCTCTTGCTCTGCGTCAGCAGCCCGCTCAGCACCATAGTGTGTTCAGTCATTCAGGTGGGAATCATTGTCACTCCTGGTTTACAAATGGGAAAACTGAGGCAAGAAGTGGGTAAGGAACACAGGAAGTCCTCTCAGCTCCGACAGGGAAGTTGGGCCATGTGGCCGGGCATCCTTGGCCCCCTAGAGATTGGTCTGACAGTGGAGGGAGGAGCGGGGCTGGCGAGGGCCCCGGGGGTCTCCACGTGTCCATGTGGCCCTTGACCCACACCCACCCACCAGCCTGTCTTCGGCCAAAAAAAAGAAGCGGGAGGATGGCATCCGTGAGCATGTGACAGGCTGTGCCCGCAGCGAGGGCTTCTACACCATCGACAAGAAAGACAAGCTCAGATACCTCAACAGCAGCCGGGCCAGCACCGACGAGCCTCCCGCCGACACCCAGGTACCGTCGTCAGTGCCGCAGGCACCCAGCCTCCTGGCCGGGCGTTGAACCAGGGCCTTCCCAGAGGGGCCACCAGGCAGCACGAGGGGCCAGGGCGCGGTGGGTATGACCTGCCTGGGTGCTCAAGGCTGAGGGGAGAGGGGAGGTGAGAGGGGCCTCAGAGTAGTGCACAGCACAGAAGGGTTTGAATCAGGGATACCAGCAGAGTTGCATTTCCAAGGGGTCCATTCGCTGCCTTTTTAAATTCAGAACATATTTGCTGAGTACCTGTTGGGTACCAGGTACTATTCTGGAGCAGTGAACAAGACAAAATCCTTGTTCTTGTGGAGCTTATATTTTAGTGGAGAATAGAAAATAATCCAGTGGACAGATAAATGTAATTCCAAGGGAAGGCAATGCTGTGGAAAAAAATAAAGTAAAACAGGCAGGAGAGGAGGTAAGAGACCGAGTCAGAGGCGTCCACGGCATTGTTTGCAGCGGCGGGGTCCGAGGAGGTCACGTCTGAGCCAGACCTGAAGGAAGGTGCAGCACGCCCGACAGAGAGCTGGGGCGGCCCCCGAGAAGCAGGAAAGGACTCCCACAGCCGGGGCTCTCCAAGCCCAGCAGGGCACACGGGGACGGAGCAACACGGGCAGAGGCCCCGGGGCAGGGAAGGAAAGCAGGCGAAAGGCCGTGTGGAGCCAGAGGGGCCAGAGCTGGCCGGGACGAGCTGGCAGAGGCCTGGGGCCTGTGGTGACAAGGTCGGCTTGGCCCTCGTGTTGGGGGCGAGCCCGCGGAGGCTTCTGCGTGAGAGGGTGGAGTGACGTGGTTCAGGCTCTGACTTTCAGGGCTCGCGCCAAGGGCTGCGCAGTTGACTGCGGGGTCCAGAGGGGAGACTGATGAGACGGTGACCACTGTTGGGCCCAGACCTAGAGGTGGGTTGGGCGAGGGTGGCAGTGAGGAAGGAGGTGGATGGGTTGGAAAGAATATTAGGAATGGACGGAACTCAGGGCTGCACTGGACCTAGGGAGACAAGCAACCCGTGAGGCTTGGGGACCAGATGGCAGGATGCCTGGGGGGGGGCGTTCTCTCAGGAACAACCTGAGTTTTGGGGTGTGTGAGCATGCGGGGAGAGGGTCTGGCTGGCAGCTGGGTATGGAGGCCCAGAGCTTGGGGGAGGGGTGCCTGGCGCAGGCATCACCGGGATGGAGGTGGCAGCGGAAGGCCATGGTCAAGGACCACGTGTAAGGAAAGGAGAAAAGCCAGCCTGGAGCTCCCGGCTTTGAGGGACGGGGCAGGCGAGGGGGGAGAACAGAAGGCAGGGGCACGGGGTCTCGAGGCAAGACCGCAAAGCCGAGCGCTGTGGGGGGCTCAGCAGCAGAGGGGCCAGGTGGACACACACCGCCTTCCAATCTTCACAACTTGTAGCTGAGAAGGGGAAAGGCAGGAAGAGTCAAGGGAAAGCAGAACTGTGCTTTGTGATGCGGGAGGAACTTTTGAGCCTGCTGAGACCCTGACGGCAGGGAGTAGGCAGGGAAGGGGAGGTGATGATGCCTGAGGACAGCAGTACCGCTAAGCCCAGAGCAAGGAGCGCAGGGAGTGGGGGCAGCGGGGACCCCGTGTGCCAGTGCTCCCTGAGCAGCCGCGCCCGTCCTCTGTCCTCACAGGGCATGAGCATCCCGGCACAGCCGCACGCCTCCACACGGGCCGGCTCGGAGCGGCGTTCCGAGCAACGCCGCCTCTTGTCCTCTTTCACCGGCAGCTGCGACAGCGACCTGCTCAAGTTCAACCAGCTCAAGGTGAGGTCGGCGCCCCGGGGCGCCAGGCAGGGGCAGGGCCAGACCAGGGCTTACCCCTCCTCTCCTCCCCTCCCCCCAGTTCCGGAAGAAGAAGCTCAAATTCTGCAAGAGCCACATTCACGACTGGGGCCTGTTCGCCATGGAGCCCATTGCCGCCGACGAGATGGTCATCGAGTACGTGGGCCAGAACATCCGCCAGGTAGGCCTGGGCGCAGGCGGGCTGGGGGTCGCCCCCTGCCCCCCGCCGAGGCTGACGCCCCCTCCCGGCCAGGTGATCGCGGACATGCGGGAGAAGCGCTACGAGGACGAGGGCATCGGCAGCAGCTACATGTTCCGGGTGGACCACGACACCATCATCGATGCCACCAAGTGCGGCAACTTCGCGCGCTTCATCAACCACAGCTGCAACGTGAGTGCCGCGGGCTGCCGGCCCTGCCGCCGTGCCCAGGCCGCGAGGAGCTTGCCCCTGCGCTTGAGTTTTCTCGCCTGTAAAATGGGCACAAGGAGTCCAGGGCTGAAGGTGCTCAAGGAGTGCCTCGTTGTGAGAGCCGGTGGTTAGGGAGAGCTTCTGTGCCGTGGGCTCGGCCCTCAGGGAGCGCACAGGCCAGGGCGGCGCCGTCCTGCAGAGCTTCCCGCAGCCACGGAAGTGCTCCATAGATGTAGCCGCCAGTTGTGTGAGGCTGTGCGGTCTTGAGATCATGTCATTTTAACGAAGAAGCTGCAGCAGCCCCATGTGGCCAGTGGGGACCGTCCTGTGCAGTGCAGGCCTGGAGGGGGTGGGCGTGGATAACTGACGATGAGCGCGCAGTGCACCACGGGCAGTGAGCAGGCTAGTTCGGGGCCAATACACCAGCTCTGGGCTTGAGTCTTGGTGTCAACTTAGTGAGTGACTATAGATGAGTTGCTTAATGTCCCTGTGCCTCAGTTTCCTCATCTGCAAAGCAGGTGATGACAGACCCTTCTTGTGGGTTGTGTGTGGGCGCCACGAGCATGCTGACAGGCAGCATGGGTCGGGAATGAGAGGACAGGGTTGGTGGGCTGGGGTAGCCCCTGGCCTTGCAGGCCCCTCTGAGGAGCCACAGTTTCACAGGTGGCTTGCCTTGGAAGGTTCTGAGCTAGGGGGCGACAGGATCAGCTGTCCTCTGGGAAAGATTCTCTTGCCTCTGGTTTGGGAGTAGGTTTTATCAGGGGCAAGAATTGCTGCCCCTTGGTGTGGAGTCCAGAAGTGAAGCCTGGGGCTGATAGCAATTTGGGAGTCCTCTGCAGTCTGGCTAGAAACGGAAGCCCTGGGAATTCTTTTTCATCATTGTCGTTGTTGTCATTTTTTAATAATCGGAGGCAAAGGATCCTTGTCACACAGATGGGGAGAGAGAGGCCTGAGCCAGTGACCAGTAGGCCTGGGGCCCCTCGGCAAGCAGGCCAGGCCTCAAGCACCCCCAGGAGGCTATGAGGGTGGCGGGGGCACGGGGTCCTCGGCTCACCTGCCCTCCACCCGTTCCGCCCACAGCCCAACTGCTACGCCAAGGTGATCACGGTGGAGTCACAGAAAAAGATCGTCATCTACTCCAAGCAGCACATCAGCGTCAACGAGGAGATCACCTACGACTACAAGTTCCCCATCGAGGACGTCAAGATCCCCTGCCTCTGTGGCTCCGAGAACTGCCGGGGGACCCTCAACTAGGCTCCGGCCCGCGGTGCCAAACGCGAGGACATCAGCCGCCGCCCGGGCCCCCAGGGGACCCCCGGGCCCGGCCCCTCCCGCCCCGTTCAGGTGCTGTCCCTCGTCCCAGCGGCCACGCCGGGCCTGGCGCCCCAACACTACCCAGCACCCACGCAGCTCCTGCCCCCCCAGTGGGAAAGGGCTTCTCTGTCTTTCCATCTGCATCTCTCTCAACACGACTTCTCTCTGTCTGGTGGCTCCCTCTGTCTGTCTTGTCTCTCCCTGGGTCTGTCTTTCTCGTCCTCTTGGTGTCTTTGTCTTTTCTCTTGCCCGTCTTTATCCTTAGCCTCTTCCCACGAATGCTGCTACATTGTTTTGTCTTCTTTTTATTTTCTTCTTCATCGTAAGAAAAGACATTTTAACCGTTGAAATGTGAAGGCAGAATCACAGAGAGGGAGCCCCGTGGGGGGCATGCAGAGGCCTCGTCTGACCGTCCATGGCCAGCTGCCGGAACCTCCCAGGCCAGGGGCTGAGGGAGGAGGGCCGAGCTGGTGGCCTGGACCTCAGAACACTACGTGCCTGGAAGGCCCAGCTCTGCCCCGGGGTCCTGGCGGGGAAGACCCCACACCTTCCCCGGAGCCAGCTCTGGGCGGAGCCAAGCTCAGCCCGGGCAGGAATTTCCTTTCTGGGCTCTCCCCGCCTTCCCCAAAATCTTGGGTTCAATGTTTACTTTCCCATTCGAATGCCAGCAATGAGGGAGCCTCCCCGAGGCCCTGGCGGGGGTGGGGGGGAGGCTGTCTCCGCCCTCTCCTGCCCTGACCTTCACCTTGGCTTTCAGGAGAGGCTTCCAGGGCAGGCCACCACCGTCACCACCACCGCAGGTTGTCTGGCCTTGTGCTGCGGCGTTTGTCCTGCTTTATAAGCTTCACCCGCTCATGCCCCCCCCATACCCCGTCTCCCCCTGCCAGCAGCCCCCACACCCCAAGAAGGCCAGAGGATATTTATTTTTGGAGTGAGCAGGTTATTTCTCCCAGAGAAAGGAAAATCTGGAAAAGATTTAAAAACTCAGATCTAAGTCTTCAACAGTTGTCTTTTTCTTTTATATTTTAACCCATTTTATCCTACCCCTCATCCTTTTTGGGCTTTTTTTCCATGGATTTTTTTTTCTTGTGTGTGTATAAAATCAAAAAGAAGGGAAAAAATAGGTTTTTGAAGTTCAGAACCAACTTCTGTATATAGGCTGCCACCAAGGACTTTTTCTCGGGAACATTGTTTCTTGTAGAAACACGTGGGAGAACTTTTTTGCTTATTTCTTTGTACTTCCAAAAACCACACACACACACACACACACACACAAGCAAGCCCCCCGCACCCCAGAAAGCAGAGCAGGCGTGTAAATAATTTATGGAAGTGACTCGTGGCCGGAGTCCCCCTCCCCAAGATGAGAGCTTCACGGGGGAGCCGCCCCCCTGCCCTCGCAGCGGCCCAGCTCTGGAATCTCAGCTTGTGTCAAGCTTGTTATCATGTAAATTCTGTACAAAGAATTGTTATTTTTCTCTTTTTTGTCGTTGGTAGTTTTGGTGTGTGTGTGTGTGTGTGTGTGTTTTCTTTGATTTCTTCACCCCACACCCTCTGCGTTTGAGGTGGTGCCCGCCGGTTTCAAGGTCGGTGAAATCGGTGGCATTGGGACACAGAGCAGGTACCTGGGCACAGCGGTGACCTTCTCTTCCGTTTGAGGTTTTTCTGCCTAATTGTGCAACAGAGGAAATATTTATTTTTCACATGCGGAAATGTGTAGTTTGCGGAGACGGCTGATATAAGTTGCTGGTGCAGCTCTCGGGGGGCTGTCGCGTTGTCCCCGCCACCCCCGGCCCCCACAGAAAGAACTGGTGGTCAGGGCGTGGGGAAACCAGGGCACGGGGCCCCAGCCTCGCTCCGCCCTGGCCTCACCTCCTTGCCCAACCTTCCGGCTCTTCCGTGACCTTAGCCGGACTTGACTGAAAGTCAGGAAGCCCCCCCCACCCCCCAAAATGGTTTGCAATAATTCAGAAATGTGTTAGCTCATTTTTCTTTCAATTCTTTTGTTTTCATTGGACAAATCTCTGCTTTTGAAGAGTTGGGGTTTCTGCTTTTTTTTTTTTTTTCTCCCCCTGCCCCCCCGCAAAGAAGAGAAACGATAAGTTTTAGGGACGTTTGTGCATAGAGACTCTGTCATCCGTCTGTAACTTGTTTTGAGGAGAAGTGTTTCCGTTTGTGGGTGTGTCTTGCTGTAAATATTTGTTCATATTTTTGTGAATTCAATACTATGTACCATTGTATTATAGTAACTTTTATAAAGCAAACCATAAATATACTGACTTTTCTTACAGATACGCCATCTCTCTTGCTCTCCTCCCGCCCCCTCTCCCTCTCTCTTCCTGCTGGGGACCCCCTGCTCACATGAGGGAGGGGTGGCCAGGCTGAAGGGGGGCCGGAGGAGCTGGGGAGGGGTGGCCCACTCAGACCAGCCTGCAGGTCAAATCTGTAAACTGGGGCCGAGTAACACCCAGCTAGGCCCTCCACAGCTCTTAAGTTTTCCTTCTAGAATCTTTCTTAAAGCCATAGGTATCTAAGAATATTACTCTTGGTCTGCAGTTACAGAAACAAGGTGAAGTATCCAGAAGAACTTGTAAAGGTTTCTCCAAAGTGTTTAATAATCATGGAGACATCCCTCTTGTCTGCATTTGAAGAGGGGATGGGGCTGGCAAAATAACCGCAAATTGAGAATAAGGAGGCATGCTCAGAGTTGGTGACATCCCAGAGGTATTGTGTCCCTGGATGTCTCAACTCTGGTCTACTGTGTGTGTATGGGGTTGTGGCTGAGGGGCCCCAGGGCTTTGTTAGGCAGTGTCCACGTTAGCCCTGAGAACAGAAAAAAAACCTCGGCAAGGAGCAGCAGCCCTCCTTACTAGAGAAATGTACGTCATACAACCGTGCCAGTTCCCCCGTCGCTTTGGAGAATATCCAGTGTCAGCATGGCTGGGGTGGGGCAGGGGTGATTCTCAGGCATCAGTAGTGGGAGTGCAAATTGCTGCAACCTTTTGGGAGGAAACAATAGGTATTACCAAATTGGTACTTAAAAAGCTGGTAAACTCTCGGACCAAATGTCCCACTGTCGGGAATCGAGAGGACAACAGGATGTACAAGGCTGTAGTAGAAGGAGATGAAGGCAGGGTAGAGCTCTGAGCGATAGGCTGGGTTCAGGCATTGTACATCCCAACAGTTAAAACACCACTGTAGCTGGGTTCATGAGACTAGAAAAAGCATCGAGATTGAGACTGAGCTGAGAAAGACAGCAGGGGTGGCTCTGGCCATTCCTTCCTTCGCCCACTGTTTACTGATCTAGGTGCCAGCAGCCCTCTCGGCCTTGGGGAGCCGCAAGGGAATAAAGCATTCCTTGTCTTCATGGAGCTTACGTTCTGATGGAGGAGTTAGACAATAAACACAGGGGATAAATGCTAAAGGGAGGAGAAAAATAGCTAAGAGAAGGGGCAGGGAGTGTCCGTAGTGGTGATTGTGAAGACATCACTGAGTGGACACTTAAAGCTCCACAGAGGTAAGGGAGTCAGCCATGTGGCTATTTGGGGGAAGGAACAGTGAGTGCAAAGGCCCTGGGGCAGAAGCATGTCCCTCCTTGCTGGTGTGGCTGCAGTTGAGCAAGCAAGGGGAGAAAGAAGGAAATGAGGTCCAAGAGGGGGCAGGAAGGGGGAAGGCAGATGATGTAGGAGGGTCTTGGAGCATGAGGGCAACCCAAGGGTCCAGTCAAAGGCTCACAGAGGAAACACACCCAGTCTGCCCTCTGGAAGCTGCTCCTCCTACCCTAGCTTCCATCTCGGTCAGTGGCGCTTATATTCCCCGTCCCCGCCCCCCCACTGCCTGCTGCAGGCTACCTAAGCTCAAACCCTGGGCCACCCTAGGCTTCTCCCCGTGCCTCACCTCCCATACCCACTGAGTCTGATGGTTCTCCTTCCTTAGATCCAACCACCTCTCCCTCTGCCCACAGGAAAAGTCCTTTATCGGTTCTGCTGTGGGGGTCAAAAGAGGAGCCCCAAGTCGAGACACCTGCATATAGGGGGGCAGATGGAGGCTCCAGGCCCAAAGCAGAGGTAGACAAGAGCCACTCACCAGACGCCTCTCCAAAACAAGAGCACACACTTAAGAAAGCACTGTCTCTGAGCCAAGTAATGTTTTAAACACCTAAGGGGCAGGCAACCCCATTTGGCAGAGGAGGAAACCAAGGTCCTGGGAGACCAAGTAGCTTGCCCAATTCACACAGCCAGCAAGTGGCTGGTGCAGGGTGTGAACCAGGCAGTCTGGTGGACAACCACTGCTCAGCACTGCTCAGGAAGACAGGCCCGGAGTTGCCAGGTCGTTCCAAGAAAAACTAGAATCCAAGAATTTGCACGTGAAATAGCCCACTTTTTTGAAATTTTGACTCAAATTTATTTAAACCATGCAGACAAAACGAAATTCATCGTTCGATGAAGCCATATTCGGCCTGGGGGTCAGCAGTTTGCAGTCCCCAGGATTCCAGAATTTCCCTCTCTCTTCATCAGCCATGGGAGCAGGAGATTTTCCCTAGAGAGAGGCCTAGGGCCTGCTGTCACATCTCTCAGCTACCTCTGATGCTCTTTTCATTTCTGAAAGCCCATGATCCCACAAGTCCTGACTTCTAGAAGCTGAACAATTTCCCCAGTTACCCCGTTCCAACCCAGATCTTCTCCTTACACAGAGGTTTGCCTGCTCCTGGCTCTGCATTGACATACCAGCATCAGCAGCAGAAGGAAGAGTCCCCATCTGGCCATACCTCCTCTTCCCTGGTTTTAAAGAACAGATTTCTTTCCAAAGTTTTAGGAGCTCCTCCCCCCACTGCTTCGTTTTTTTTTTTTTTGTTTGTTTGTTTGTTTTTTGCTTTTTGTTTTTCAGGTGCCAGGGCCTGGGAATTGAACCTGGGACCTCATATGTGGGAAGCCGGCATTCAACCACTGAGCCACATTGGCTTCCCTGAGTTTGTTTTTATTTTTTTCAGGAGGCATCAGGAACTGAAACCAGGACCTCCTATTTGGGAGGCAGGAGCTCAACCCCTTGAGCCACATCCACTCCCCTGCTTCATTCTTTTGCAAGGATCACTCACACTAGAGTATGAATTAGTCCCTTTCCAAAAGGAATCTTCATTGGAAGGCGGAGGGGGCTGGTGCAGCTGCACTGGGGTGGGACGTTAGTGACTGGCTAGCCCAGAGTGGGAGGCAGAAGCTGAGCAGCTCCCACCCCCCACACACACCTGCTCTCTCTCTCTCTCAGACCAGGAACAGGCTGAAGGGTTCCAGGTGTCCTGCCCAGCAAGGCTGTTGCACCCAAAGTCCCCTTGGCTAACGCTCCCCTCATTGTCCAAAGGTTGAGGATCTGGGTAGCAAAGCTGGGGCCAGCTCTTCTTTAGAGATCCTTCAGCTTTCACACAGGTGGGTCCGGGTCCCACCTCAGGGCTTTTGGCCCTTCCTGGAATGTTTTCCCCAGTTTTCCCATGGCTGGCTCTCAAATGCCACCTCCCCAGAGGGGCCACCCCTCTGGACACACCGTCATCTCATCACCCTGCTTTATTTTCTTAACAGCATCTGCCACACGTCTTTCTTCTAGAGTGGAAGCCCCCTGTGCCCCCAGGTTCCAGAGTGCCCCCTGCCGGCCGCGCTCCCGCCTAGCAAGGCCATCGCTGCCTTGCGAACCCCTAACCCGGCCGCCGCCTGCAGCGCGGCCGCCCTGACTGCCCCCTGGTGGCGAAAGGGCGTCACTGCCCCACGACGGCACAAACACCAGACCCTGGGACGCTCCGCTTTATTAGACAGGGCGAGCCGGGGCCCCTGGTGGGCGGGGTCTCAGGGTGGGGTCTGGGTGGTGGGCGTGTCCCGGGCGCGGTCTGGCACCAGCAGGTGGGCCCAGGGGGGATCCGCCGGCCTGGGCCAGGCCTACATGGCCGGCAGGAACCCGTTGGGCCCCAGGTCGGTGAGGTTTCCGCGCAGGTTCTGCTCCTCCTCGAAGGCCTTGAACAGTGAGTTGAAGTTGCCGGCCCCGAAACCCTGGAGGGGGAGGGAAGAGGTGAGCTGTGGGCCCAGAGAGCCTCCCACGACCCCCGCACGTCCACTCGGGCCTCGCGGGCCGCGTGGGACCTGGTGGTTCCTGCGCTGGATGACTTCCAGGAAGAGCGTGGGCCGGTCCTGGACGGGCTTGGTGAAGATCTGCAGGAGGTAGCCTTTCTCGTCGTAGTCCACCAGGATTTTCAGCTCCTGGACGGGAGGCAGGGAGGCACGGGGCTCATCTAGAGGAGGCTGGCCGGCCCTTCTAGCCTGACAGGGTGGGCTAATCCATAGGGGCTCCTGCACCCCAAAGCCAAGGAAAAGACCCCTTCCTCCAGCAGCTCCAGACAGCTCCACACATATCCCCAGTTTGTCCTATTGCCGCCCCCTGCCACCTTCCCTGTCTTTATGGGGTTGAACTGTGTCTCCCAAAAGTCAGGTTCAAGTCCTAACCCCCATCCTGTGCATGGGCCTTGTGTGGAGGGAGAGTCTTTGAAGATGTGATGAGTTAAGATGAGCCCAAACTGGGTGAGGGTGAGCCCTGACCCAATACGACGGTGTCCTTATAAGAAGGGAGAATTGGACAGACAGGCAGACGGGAGAAGGCCAAGTGACCAGGGATTGGAATGATGCTACCACAAGCCAAGGGGCGCCAAGGATTGCCGGCAACCCCGGAAGTGAGGAAGAGACAAGGACCGATGCCCCCCTGCAGCTTTCAGAGGAAGCGTGGCCCTGCCATCCTGGCTTCAGACTTCTGGACTCCAGAACTGTGAGGCACTAAATTCGGCTTGGTTCAGCCACGTTGTCATAGCCGTCCCTGGAGTGCCACAGTGCATCCTCACACAGGCCTCCCCGCTTCCCCCCCCCCCCCCCCAGCCTCCCTCCACTCCAGCCTCCCCACAGAAGGCAGAGGGAGAATTTAAGATCAGATCAGGGGAAGCGGCTGTGGCTCAATCAGTAGGGCTCCCGTTTACCATATGGGAGGCCCCGGGTTCGGTTCCCAGGGCCTCCTGGTGAAGGCAAGCCCGCCCGCACTGCGTGGTTGGCTGGCCCAGCGAGCACAAGCAGCAAGGGGAGGATAAATGAATAAATAAATAAAATCTTTAAAAAAAAAATAAGATCAGATCATGCCACTCCCCTGTTTAAAATCCTCCAGTGACAATGAACTCCCATACATCGCTGGTGGGAACGTGAAATGGTGCAGCCTCTTTGGAAAACAGTCTGGCAATTCCTCAAAATGTTAAACACAGAGTTACCAGAGGACCCGGCAATGCCACTCCTGGGTAGAGTCCCAGGAGAAATGAAAACATGTCCACAAAAACGTGGACACGGACGGTCAGAGCCAGGTACATGCTTCCCCCAGACCATCACGTGGCCAGCTCCTTTTCTTCATCTAGATTCCTCCTGAACGGCACCTCCTCAAAGACCACCCCCCCTTGGAACGTGCCCGCTCTCCTGATGGTGTCCGTGTCATTTATCGGTTGGTCTTCGTCTGTCCCCCTCGTGTGAGTCCCAGGGCAGAAGGGGCCTCAACTAGTTCTGCTGTGTCCCAGGCCTGAGGCAGGGTAGGGGCTTAGACGAAATTTGCTAGGCGAGGTGGAACTCGAGGCTCATTCTCCCATCTGAGCGTTCCTCGGGGTGGCTCCCTGTGCTGGGCCTCACCTCCAGGACGTCAATGCTTTCCTTCACCCGGATCTTCGCCGTCTTGAGCTTCTCGCGCAGTTGTTTGTAGTAGGTGGATGGCACAGCCAAGAACTCCAAGCCTCTCTCTTTCAAGTGGCGAATCTGTCCCGGAGCAGGGTTGAGGTCAACCTCCTCCCGCCTCCATGCTCACCACCTCCAGCCCTGGTGCCGAGCCGGGAGGAGGCAGAGAGCCAGTCCTGTCCCAGTTCCCCCCAGCCACCACGAAGCAGTGTGACCCCGGCTCTGGGACCCATGAGGAGAACAGGAATTGGGTGTTTATGGAGCACTCACCATGTGCCTGCTTCAAACTCTTTCTAGGTATTGCCTCACTATGTCCACACAGTAGTGTGTTGAGGCATCTGGACTATTATTATCATCCCCATTTTATAGCTGGGAAAACTGAGGCATGGAGAGATGAAGGATTCATTCCCAACATAGCAACCAGAGTGATCTTGCTAAAATATAAGTCAAATCTTGTGTCTCCTCTGCTTACCCCGCAGTGGTTTCACGTCCCAGAGTAAAATTCAAAGTTCTCACACTGACCCTCGCCGTCTGCCCTGCCCCCATCTCCTGACTTCTCTCCCGTGATCACTCTGTTCCAGGTGTTCTGATCGCCTTGCTGTTCCCGGAGGCTTCCAGGCACATTCTCATCCCAGGGCCGTGATGCCAGCTGTCCCTGTTGGCTTTCCCAGATTTCCACGTGCTTCTCTCCTTCCTCTTCCTCAACCATAAGAGACCACCCTCTGCTTTCTCGAGGGTCCCCTCCTCATGAAGGCCTTCCCTGACACCCTGTTTAAACTTGCAGTGCCTTCCACACTTGCTATCCCACCTCCGAGCACTCGCTGCCACCTAATATATGACGAGTCATACTCGTTTGGTTTTTCATTTCTGTAAGGACAGAAACAACTGTCTTGTTTGCTGATGTCTCCCAAGTGCCTAAAACAGTGTCTGGAATTTAATAGGTGCCCAAAAAACACCTACTGAATGAATGAATGAAGTCACCAAGGTCATGCAGTGAATTATGGGTAAAGCCAACATTTCAATAAGTCCAGATTCTTGTCCACCTGCCCTACTGGTGCATAGGGGATAGATGGGACTCCACCTCCCCAAAGGCTGGGGCTACAGACTCAGGACAGTTAATGTGGCTGAAAGGACCAAATAGAACTTATGGTCTAATATCCTCATTTTCAAGGGAGGCAACTGAAGCCCAGAGAGGGAGCGTGAATCCCCCCAAGATACACAGCAAGTCACTGGCAGAACCAGGTCTAGGATCCAAGCTTCCGGATTTCCTGGCACCTGCTACCTCGCAAGCAAAGAATGTTTTGCAGAGGGACTGAACCTTCCAGATGGGGAAAGGTGGGCTGCACCTGAGTTTCAGGGACCCATAAGGGAGCTTTGTCAACCCTCCAGGCCAGAGAGAGGGGCCCTGGACTGGCCCCGCCCTCGTCCCCCTGCTTCTCCCTTTTGCAGCGCCTGTCCCTAGAGGTGAAAGAGAGCTGACTTAGGACCAGGAGTGGGTTCTAACCGCAGTGATGATGTCCTGGGTCTTGAGAGCGATGTGCTGCACCCCGGCGCCCCCATTATAGTCCACATACTCCTGGGGGAGGGAAACAAGGAACCGCTGTTGAATGCCCCCATCACCCACTCCCCTGCCCCTGCAAGAAGCCCCCAGACTGCTTCCCTGCTTTCGTGTTGTCCAACCAGGTCCCCAGGGCCCAGGGATGGCCCCACCTGGATCTGGGACTTCTTCTTGCCCTGCGCTGGCTCGTTAATGGGCATCTTGATAGTCTCCTCGTAATTGGCCACCACGATGGAACGCAGAGAGCTGTACTCTGTGTGCACCTGTGTGTCGTCCACAGACCAGAAGCGGTGGAACTGCAGGTTCCTCACGTACCTGAAGGGTGACCAGAAGGATGCAGCCACTCTGAGCACCAGCCCGGGCCTGTCTCCTCACCCCTCTTTCCACCCTCCAGAATCCACCCCTGGGCAGGTTGCAAAAAGGAAACACCACGCCCATCATCCATATCACACATTTGTGCCTTTATTATGACAATTCCCTTCAAGTGGAAGTAAAGTATCTTGTTTTAACAAAATGTGTTGTGTGGAAATTCTCCAACAGGTGGAAGCAAAGTGCCTCGAGAAAGGGGCACTCGTTCCTAATTTGCACCAGGTGTTTTTGGGTAGTGACAGTCTTCCTCCAAGCCCCCGAGGACTGGGACACCCACTGCCCCGTTTGCACAGCTTCCTCAGAGAGAGGACCAAGCCACCGCTTTGGGCTTAAATCTTCTGGTCTTCAGGGTGATGTTTTTGGAGTGAATAAATTCTTCAGTGACCTCGGCTAGCCCTATGCCAGCCTGTCCTCTGTTTTCCACTTTGGAACGCGCTGGTCCCCAGCGAGCGCCTGTCCCTTTGGGGAGGAGAGGCCAGGCCAGGGGCTCACCATTCCGAGGCCGACACCATCTCCTGGTCAGGCTGGTTTCCCACAACGTGATCGATAATCTCGAGATTGCAGCTGGGACTGCGGAAAGGGGAAGGGGTTGGAGGTGTAAGAAGTCTGCTCCTAACCGTCCCCTTCCTCCTTGGCCCCTCATTAAAAAATCAAATCGCTCACTAATCTAGCACTTTCTGTGAACTCATCTAATCCGCACCACAATCTTGGGAGGGATGTACTGTATTAACTTCATCTTACAGATGAAGAAACGGAGGCATAGAGAAATAACATAATTTCCCCATAGTTAACGGCTGAGAAGTGACAGTGCTGGGATTTTGATCCCAGGCAGCCTGGTTCCAGGGCCCATGCCCTCAGCCTCTGTGCCACCTCGCTGAGCTACACTTGGGACTCTCAGGAATTCCCCAGATGTCCCATCAGAGAAGCCCAGTCTGCTTCGGGATGGGGGGGGTTGCTTTCCATCCCATCAGGGCCAGCACCCACACGTCTGTCCTGAGGGTCACTCACAGCTTGGCAAGTAGAGGGTCTGTGATTGCCGGCGCCTCAAACCCAGGCAGGAAGCGGCCCGTGTAGTTCATCTTCTCCACCAGCGTGTGAGTGGTGTCCCCATACTGTAGCGGGAAACAGAGCCCAGCTCGGCCCCGGGGGCCCCCACCCACCGAGGCCAGGCCCCCGTCACTGCAGCCAACCCGGTCTGGCCCTAACTCAGTGTGTGCTCATGGATTGGCGACCTGTCATTTGTTGGGGGTTCCTTTGACATCCTGTTCCTGCCAACCCCAACCAGACCAGCGGCTCCTGGAGGGCCAGGCTCCCCCAGCACCCCAAGCAGGTGCTAAGCAAAATGCCTAGACTAAGTGGAGAACAAATGAGGGCATTGGATGCAATTACACTGCCCGGCTCCTTCAACCATTTCAACAAACGTCCAATTGTATTTGATCTTCAGGACCTGCGGTCGTCTTTGTGTTACAGCAATACGGGTGCTAAAAAGAATCACTATTTGCTGAGTGTCTACGACAGGCCAGACACTGTTGTCCCAAGTGCGATCCATGACTTTTCTCACTTAACCCTTACAACACCCCGTGAGAGCTTATAGAAGAAGAAACCGAGGCACAGAAAGGTGACGCAGGCAAGTCCCAAGTCACGCAGGCTGCAGCCCTTGCTCACTAAAACGGAGTCTCCAAAGTCTCACAGTCGTGAGGGTTGTGGCTTCCCCAGACCCCATCAGTCTGGGTGTCCTTTTTTCAAAGCCCCTGTCCAAAGCCTACATGCCCATGATAACACACACACACACGCACAGACACCTGGGGAGGAAGGAAGGCCAGGATGGGTCACCGGCAAAGCATTCTGGGCAGTCAGCTTTGGGAGAATGCCCACACTTTGAGGCGCAGGGGTGGGATCAAGTAATAGAGTGAATCAGTGAAGGGCGGCCCTGGCATCTCAGGGGGTGCTGACAGCAGGAGGAGTGGGGGCATCGTAGCTAACTCACCGTCTGCAGCACAGCAAACTTCACCTGCCCAAACTTATCTTCCTCCACCCAGGGCTCCCGCACGATTTTGGCTCCGCGTTCCCGGGCTTTCTGCAGAGGAGGCGGGACCAGGGGAGCTGGTATGGGCTGGACCCTCCCAGCCCCAGCCAGAGCTTCAGCTGTTACCTCCCAACACCCATGCCTCGTGCCCATTTGGCAAACAGGGAAACTGAGGCCCAGGCTCAGAGTTGGGGCTGGGGGAGACAAACCAGGTGGGGGGTGAGTGTGTCTGGTCTGTCTCTGCTAACTCACTCTGTGGCTCTTCCCTCTCTCCAGTCCTCAGTTTCCCCATCTGTGAAAAGGGTGTTTGGATACTAACAACACAAGCTGACAGTTACCGAGCATCTACTATGTGTCAGATCCTTTGCTAAGTGCTTTACATGTATCATTCATGTATTTATTTTGAAAATCTTACTTCTTACCTGACAGACATTCTTCTAAATGCCAACCTCTTTAATCCTCACAGCAACGTTATACGGAAAGTACTATTACCATCACCATTTCATAGATGTAGACATCGAGGCACAGAGTTTGGGCATCACTTGCCCAAAGTCACACAGTTAAGATTCTGGTCTGGGCACCCAGCTCTGGATTTCATGCTCCGAACTTCTGTTCCCAGGTACGGTGCTTGGTTCTCCGCTGGGCTCAATCAATGGTAATGAGGATCTCATCTCCCCTTTATAACAACTCAGTGAGGTAAGTGCATCCCATTTTACGGATGCGGAAACTGAGGCTCAGAGAGAGGACCCACCGCTGGTGAGTGCCACAGAAGTGCCCCTGGAGCCCTGACTGCCAGTTCGCCCCCAAACAGAGGTCCCTGCCTGCTTCCCCTCCCGAGCGGGCCCACCTGCACGATGTAGGCACAATCTTCCACCTCGAACGCGATGTCCTTCACACCATCGCCATGTTTCACCAGGTGGTCGCCCATCTCTGTGGCCGGCAGGGTCAGGGTCCTGGAGTCCAGGTCCCTCACACGCACCCCCAGCCCCCCAGACGCCGTCTCCCCCTAGGCTCGGGCCCCCTTAGGCTCCACCCCTGGGGCCCCTGACCCCACCACAACACCTCATCTTCACCTCCCCCCGCACCCCCCCACTCACCTTTGTTCCCGGGGTTGAGGGCTGAAGAGAGGACAAACACGATCTAGGGCACAGGGGAGAAGGCGGGTGTAACCGGTGGCTCAGGTGAGCGTGGGGCCCCCATCCCCTCCTCCCTGCCCACAGCTGGGGCACCCCTGGTGGGGCCCAAAGGGCCAGTCTGCTCCTCACAGCCATGTGTGGCTCCTTGATCCTGGATTCTAGGTCCTTCTCTGCCTCAGAGCCCCCTCAGGTCCTGAGGGGTGGGGGCTTTCTCCCACCCCAGACCCCCTCTGCGTCTTGATTTGAGCTGCTGGGTCAGGCGCTGCTCGGACTTCCAGTTCTAACATCCCCGGCCTCTGCCAACCTTTGCTGGGCTGAGCCCTCGGGGAGCTCCCAGCCCGGCAGGAGGATGGGGAGCACTCTCTGCCTCCTGGCATTGGGGCGTCCTGGGGGCGGGGCTCACCTTCCCTTGCTGGACCACGTGGCTGACGACCTCCCGGGAGCCCGTCTCCAGGCCCTTGTAGGCCAGCGGCTCGAAGCCCATCTTGTTGCAGTAGAACGAGGCAGCCTGATTCAGAGTTGCAGCCACTTCATGAGGGTCGAGGGGACGGGCTGGAGGCCCCCAGGGGAGAGCCCCCAGCCCCCTTCAGCCTGGCTGCCCCGTTAGTTATGGCAGAGATTCTCCTGGGAGGAAGGGTGCTGGCTCACGCTGACCTCAGGTAGGTTTCCCACCGGGGCCTGGGGCCCTGGTTGTGTAATCAGTATCCAAAGTGCCCAGTGCTTCTGGGACGGTCCCAGGACAGGCCCTGAGCCTCCCCTCCCCGGGGCCAATCACAGGCCTGGCCAGGGGCCTGCCCTCGTCCAGGGTTCCTCTTGAGTGCCCTCTGTCCGCCCCAACCCCCAGCTCTGATGCCTACCTGCTTGGCATTGCCAACCCAGAAGGTCACAGAGTGGAAGTGGAGGAACCGGCCTCTCTCAGGCTGCGGAAGCAGAGAAGGGGTGAGGCTGAGTTCCCGGGACGTGGATCTAGAAAAGGATGAGTGGGGAGGGATACCCCACTCCCCTCCCTTGTCCTAGCCCCAGCCTCAGAATGGGACAGAAACTGACCCCAGTGCAACCTTGCCTAGCCTAGCCTCAAGAGAGGGGTCTCAGGTGGAGACTGAACTCCTGGGGTTGGGATTGGGAAGGAGCCCCCCACACCCCTGCCAAGGAGGTCTGCCCAGGTTCCACAGAGGGAAACAGCCTAACACTGCAGCAAAAAGGATTTAAGTTAGACCTAAGAAAGGACTTCCAGACAGGCTTAAGAGATTGGCAGGAATTTATGAAGAGGTAAGTGGTTTTTAGGAGGCAAGGCTGGGCCCAGCTCAGTCCAAGTGTGTGTGCATGGACATCACCCAGCCCTTGTAGTTCCACTGCTGCTGCTCTTTGCCCTGGGCCCTGACCCCCTCCCAGACCCAGGTCCCCGTGTTTCCCCTTCTGCTTTACCTTCACGCCTTTGTCGCTGTAAGTCGTCTAAGGAGAAAGAAAATGATGGTGAGACTTGGCTTCTGGAAGTTTCCCAGCAGATGTGGCCCCCCAGGGGAGACTGCCATGGCTAGGGACTTACCATGAGGGCTCTTAGCCAGGAGTCCTGCTGGGAAGACTGAGACAAGAGGCCTGGGGGGCGTTGGATAAACGTATTTAATATGGTGCTGGCCCCGCCCCCAGCCTCCTGGCTGTCCTGGGGGTGGAGAGCTGATCCCACCCCTGGAAGGACCCAGACCGGGAGCCGGTGATCCAGCTGCTGCCTCGTTGGATGCGGGCGGGGGGAGGGGCTGCCAGGCCCAGGGGAGCTGGGTGGCTTGGCCCAGGTCACTGGCAAGTGGGGGGCAGGGCCTGGGCACAAAGCCAAGGGCAGGGCTCTTTCCAGACTCCCAAGCTGGGAATGGATCTCTGGCCTCTGGAATCTGGAGCGCAGAGGTGGCTCCAGAAATTTCTTACTTAGGGGGAGATGGAGGGGGGATTGGGGATGTTCTTGGAGCCCTGCTTGCATAGCAAGCGTGTGGTTTATGTTTGGGGTGAAAGGGGTGAGTGCTATAGTGGTTAATGGCTTTCTCAGGTGTGGAGGTTCGTGTCCTGATCTGCTACGTACCATGTGATTGGGGAAAGTCACCGAAGACCTCTGAGCCTCAGCTATCCTCATCCGTAAAATGGGGGCAGTAGTGGTGCAGTAAAAGGAGGGATAATCGAGATAGCGTGCAGTCCTTGGAATAGGGCCTGGCACACGCCCTGGACTATCTGTTTTCCTCGCCAAACCCTGCCAGGCCTCCTGTGTCTCTCTCACATTTCCCCCTCCTCTGGGAAGCCCTCTCAGAACTCCCCAGACCCCAGGTCTGAGATCCAGCTAAGCCCTGCCATGGGTCAGGTGTAGCCAGCAACCCCGGATTGGGGGGAGGGGGAGGGCTGGAGGGATGCAGAGGAGAGCTAAAGAACTTTCCCAGGCCACGTGGTTGGCAGGTGGCAGAATAGAGCTGACGTGTGAGCCAGGCTATCCTAATTCCAGAGCCCATACTCCTAACTGCTGGGTGGCCCTCTCTACAAATGGGATATATTGATAGTTCCACGAGATAGATGGACAAGCAGGGGCCCAGAGGGGTGAACACGTGTCCCCAAGGCCACAGAGCTGGTAGGAACAGCAAAGTCTGGCCGGCCTCTTTGATTCCCAAGTTAGATCTCATCCCACCAGACCAGATGTCTTTTCTTTTTGACTCTGTTTTCTGAGCAGTTCTGGAGAGAGGCAAGGTGGTCCCACCTCCTTATTCTGCCCCTCTTGGGACTGCTCTCCAGCCTGCCCTCAGTGTCCACCTCAGCCCCTGGGTCTAAGTTTCCAACTGAGAAAACTGGAGTGGAGGTAGCCCAGAGTAGAGCTCACTAGCCCAGAAGGTTCCGGAAGGGCTCAGTGCTGCCCTTCCGTCCCCCCTGGATCAGCAGGAACATCTTATCTCCTTGCTTGCGTGGCCATGCAACCCCCCACCTCTGATCCTGGCCTGGCTTGAGTGTCCTGAGTCAGTGTTTACTGAACTGAGGAAGTGTGTTGTCAGTAGCCTCAGGGTGCCAAAGGCTGGGTAGGCAGGTGCCCAGCTCAGCTGGCCAGCGGTGATGGCTTGGTCCTGCCTACCCTCTGGACTTAGTTTCTAGAACACTCTGTGGCTCTCAGTCATGTTCTGGTGCCACTCTCATCTGTGGGCAGAGTCTGGAGAGGGGCAGCCTGCAGGGCCCAGTCTCCGGAGCCCCCGTGCCCCCTTCCAGATGCTTCCTGCTCAGGCCAGACTCAGTCGGGTAACTGTCTCTGTACCCACTGGGTGCTGTCTCTGCACCCACTCCTCTTCCCTCCTAAGCTGTCCCACCTGTGCTGGGAGCTGGGGGTTCAGAGGCAGGCTCACGAGACTCGTCCTTGACATGCCCGGTGTGTGGGAAACTGAGGCTGCTCTCCTTAGAAAAGCCTGCTTGCCAGGTGGGCCCTTGGCCGGCATCTGGGCCCTTGGATTTCAGGAAGGTTCCTTCTACTCCCAGGACTGACAAGAGGGCCTCACTGAGCCTAAAGAGAGTCTACAAACAATGCAATTTATGCGGAACACCTGCTTTCCTTCTGGGAGTCTGGAATTTCAGCACGTGCCGGACAGAAAATCCGTGACCGTGTTTTAATTAACAACCTTGGGCTTCTCAGCTCAGGCGAGCTTCCCGGGTCGACGGCGTTTCTCCACGGGCTGCGGCAGGAGCTAAGCACGTCCTCTGGGACGCCGCTGGGAGAGGACTCTGGAAGCTTGCGCCTGCTTGCCCCCAGCCTCTCCCCGCCCTCGGCGCCTCCGCCCTCGGCTGAGTGTCCTTTCGCAGTAACAAGCCAGGGCTGGGGGTGTGCCTGCCTGCCCGCTCCTGTGAGTCCTCCCGCAGCGTCGCTGAGCCTGGCGGGGGCCATGGGGGCCCCCAACACAGTGCTGGCAGCGGTGGGATCCACTAGATCAGCCCTGACACTGAAATGCGGGACAAGCGTTCCCACCACCCCTGCCCATTCTATCTAAAGCTTTGCTGTAAGTTTGGGGAAAGGCAGTTTGAGGGGGCAGGGGCTGGCTGAGCTGCCCTCGGAGGGAGAGGTAAGAGCTACTCTGCAGGTGCAACGACGGCTCCAACCCCAGCAGAACCGGCTCACTGACGCCCTGAAGTGTGGCTGTGCTGCCTAAAGTTGGGGGAAATCTCACAGAGTTGGTGATACCTTAGTTTTTGTTTTCTCCTCCAGGTGGGAGGAGAAAGGTACCAACATTTCCAAAGGTGAGCTTTGGGTGGGCCAAAACTGATCAGAGTTTGCATTGCTCCAAGTGAGAGAAGAAAAGTCAAATCCGTTTCAAGGGCTACAGCAAAGCTTTAGATAAAATGGGCAGGGGTGGTGGGAAGCACTCCAGCCAGTGGCTGCAGCCCCCACCCCACCTTTCAACCCTGGGCTTGTTTTTTTTTTTTTAGGTACCAGGGCTGGGGATTGAACCCGAGACCTCATATGTGGGAAGCCGGTACTCAACCACTGGGCCACATCGGCTCCCCTCAGTTGGTTTTTTTATTTTTTAAGATTTATTTTATTTATTTATTCCCCCCCCCCGCCGCCGCCTGCTTCTTGTTTGCACTCGCTGTCTGCTCTCTGTTTGTCTTCTTTCTTTAGGAGGCACTGGGAACTCAACCCAGGACCTCCCATGTGGGAGGAAGATACCCAATCACTTGAGCCACCTTTGCTTCCTGCTTGTTGTGTCCCTGTTTGTGTTTCCTTGCTGTGTCTCTTTGTTATCATTCTGCTGCATCAGCTTGTTGCATCAGCTTGCCACACCAGTCTGTCACGTCAGCTCGCTGTCTTGCTCGTCCTCTTTAGGAGGCACCTGGGACCTCCCATGTGGTAGGCAGGTGCCCAACTGCTCGAACCACATCTACTTCCCCACTGAAGTGGTTTTTTTCCATTGTTTGCTTGTTGATTGTTTTTGTTTTTAGGAGGTACCCAGAACTGAACCCGGGACCTCCCATGTGGGAAGCAGGTACTCAACCACTTGAGCCACATCCACTCCCAAATAAGGGTTTGAGTATACTTGCAATGAGAATAAAAGGAGAGGGGCTTTTAAAAAAAATACATTTTATGACTATTGAATCTGGAATCTGGATGAATGATAAAAATGATCCTAATATACAAATAAAGTGTTACACACTAGTAACTTCGGAAATGCTAGAGGGATCGTCCCTATTAGGAAAATCTGGAAAAAAAAAACCCAAAGTGTTAGTGGGACACAACTTTTTTGTGTTTTGCCATGGTGGACAGCTTGGAATTTAAATTCTTTGAGTATGGGAAAACAGACCAAGTCTCCATAATTTTGATTAATTTTCCTATGGTTTTTGCCTCTTGGAGCCTCTGGAAAAAGAGAGACAACATGGAAAAGAAAGGCAATCTCTGAATGGAGGAGATACACTTTTGAGGTTTTAAAAAGCAGCTTTTGGGGGTTGGATGTGGCTCAACTGGTTGGGCATCCGTCTCCCATATGGAGGGACCCGGGTTCGATCCCCGGGACCTCCCAGTAAAAAAAAAAAAAAAAAAAAAGCAGCTTTCCGTTGCTAACGAGCTCTCGTGAAGTCGGCTCCTGTCCCGCCGGGCTGACGCTTTGCTCATGGATGTGCTTATTCTTGAGTGGGTCCTTTGAAGCTCTTAAGACCCACAAGACAGAAAGGGCTTCGGAAAGCCTTGCTTGTCATTTGCACTTGGAACACGCTCTTGACTTCGCTGGTGCCAGAGACAAGCCCCTGGCTCTTCTGGCATCCTGAATTCCCAGATCCTTCCTGCCAGGACCTGCGGCTAAGCTCAAACCCGATCCGGGAGCCCCTTCAGCCTCCACCCCTTCACCAGGACAGCTGGGCCTGGAGCGCTGCAGTGAGGACTCAGCTCCGCGGGGCCATGTCCAGGGAAACCCAGCATCAGGGATGCTGGCGGGACCGTCTGGACCAAGGTGGGCCCAGGTGGGACTGTCTGGAATCGAGCTGCTGATCCGCTCAGACTATGTAGAGACCCTCTGCCCTCCTAACCCGTGAGTCCTGCATGAGCCACAGGCGAGGGGATGTCCTCAGGCCCGGGAGCCTCCCGCACCTCGCAGGCGGCACTCTCCCCCCCTCGGGGATGTGGCTTTGCTGTTCTCTTGTGTTGGACTTTCCGGTTTAATCGCGGTCGATGGGCCGATGGTGAGACTCTGCTGCCCTCTCCTTTCTCCTGGACACACCTTAGTAAGCTGCTTTGTTACTCGTAGTTGATCCCTAAAAGAGATGCATCTTTTCTAGACTGCTCAGCATATCAATGGCAGGGGTAGAAGAACTGGGAGTTAGGTTAACCCGTTTTGAGAGTTTTAGAGAAATCAGGATTCCACCCTGACCAGCTCCTGAACCTGATGTGTCTCTCTGCCTAAGTTGTAGTAAAAGACTTTCCTATGAAAACGCTTTTGTCCCTCCTGCATACATCCCTTCCAGACCAAAGGTCTGGGGGACAACTGGGGATGTGGAGAAAACATCAAGTTTGGACAATGTAACACATCAAAAATCAAAAGCCCTGCACCTGGGCAGTTTTCCTGAAGGAAAGCTGCTGGGAGAGCTTTGAACTCAGACCGCTGGGCCTCCTTCCTGCCTCGGCACCTGCCGAGATAACGCCTCCGCCTCCGCCTCCACCTCCACCTGCGCCAGGTGACCCGCTGTCACCCACAGGCCAAACTCTTGGGAACCGATTGCTTGCGTCAGCCCCTCTGACACCAAGGACTCAACTGAAGTGCTCGGACTGGCCTCCCCTACGGTGGGGGGAGGCCTGCTGGGGGCCCTGCTGGCCTGTATGCCTGATGGGTGTGTGTCCTGCTTGGGGAGCAGCGGTGGATCCTTTCCCAGGGGGACCATGAGTGTCCTCAGGGATTGGACCCTGACTGTCCTGACACGGGAGGAGGCCATCAGCTCAGCTTCGACTGAACAGCCAGAGCTGTGCGGTGCCTGGGTGATGCCTCAGGCAGGTAAAAACGATTCTTAAGAAGTTAAGAAGACACTTAAGAAGGAAACCACCTAGCTTTCGGAGAGAGACCTTCCTGGTTAATGGGATTTGATTTAACTGGCCAGGTCCAGCACTTCTTATATATAACCACGATCCATGTACGGGTGGGCCTTGCCCTACTGATAATAATTTTGCTGTAAAGACACCTTGGCCAAGGGCGAAGGGGTGGCCGGGGAAGGCCGCTGCTGGCCAGGTTGCCCTTGGCCACGGTATGGGAACTTGGACTTTGGAAAGGTTCCCTCAACAGGAGATTGGCTAAATACAAGGAAAACATTAAGCAACTATTAAAAAGAATGAAAAAAAAAAAAAAGAAAATGGAGCAGATGTAGCTCAGTGGTTGAGCGCCTGCTTCCCATGTACTAGATCCTGGATTCAATCCCTGGTACCTCCTTAAAAATAAAAAAAAAGAATGAAGAAACATTCTACAGAGTGATAGGGAAAGAACTCCAAGGTGCAGAACTGCCCTTAACCCAAGTTGCCATGGTGTGAAACCCACCAGGTTTGTTCTTGCAGTTTGAATTTTCCACAGTGCAAAGCCTGCCAAGGATTCTCAGCCCCTTCTGGAGTTTAAATAAAGACAACCCGTTTGGTCTTGCCATTTGGAATCTTCTTTGGAGAGCTCCCCAGTTTTGTTGACTGAGGGGTTTATTTCCTTCCCCGCACATCACATTGTTCTTGCTTCTTCAGTGAATAATATTTATATGATCAAAATTTTGTCAGCCTGATTGTAAAACATGTTTCACACCAGTGCAAAGTGTTAATAATAGGGTGGTCTCGGGGAATACTGTATTTTATGCATAACTGTTCCGTAAGCACACAACTTCTCTAATAAAGAAAAAAAAGTTGGTCAATATGGCTTTTTCTGGGATCATATTTGTGGAGGTATAATTTACATACAGTGAGATTCATACAGTGAGGCGGTCATATAACTGCCCCCTACAATCAAGACACAGAACAAGTCTGCTGTCCCCAAATATACACCCCCGTGGCCCTCTGTAGTCAGTCCCTCCCCCTCCATTCCAACCCTGGCAACCACTGATCTATTTTCTGTCCCTTTTCCAGAATGTCATATAAATGAATCAGACAGTATGTAGCCTTCAGTGTGATTTCTTTCATTCAACACAGTGTGCTTGAAATTCACTCATGTAGGTGTGTGTACCCAGACTTCATTCCTTTTTTTGTTGTTGAGCAATGTTTCCCTGTATGGGCATACCACAGTTTGTTAACACTGCTTATTTTTATAATCAGCCAATTGGCAAATCAGGGAAGACAGAGTCCTGGTTATAAGACAAATCATACAAGTAGAGGGTTAGAGAGCAGAAGTCGGGAGACACCTTTCATCTTACAAAGAGGAGAATTACATTGTGCTCTCTAAAGATGATGCCCCAAGAAGCAGTTTTGGAATTTTATTAAAAGCAATAAAGAAAAGCAATCAAAACATAACTAAAATACGGGAGTGGATGTGGCTCCAGCTGTTGAGTGTCTCCTTCCGACATGGGAGGTTCTGGGTTCGGTTCCCTGGTGCCTCCTAAAAACAAAACAAAACAAAACAGTGAGCAAACAAATGAAAAAAAAAAAACAACTCAGGGGAGCCCATGTGGCTCAGTGGTTGAGCACCAACTTCCTACACATGAGGTCCTGGGTTCAATCCCGGGCCATGGCACATAAAAAAAAAAAAAAGCAACAACAACAACAAAAAAACATAACTAAAATATGTGGAGTAGAAAGCGACAATGGTGGTTGGAAAAAGCCCTCATCCTTCATAGCAGTTCTTCAGCGAATTGCCAAGTCCAGGAAACAAAACTGGGAAATCCCCAGTGGGTACCACTTCTAAGAGGAGGGAGGCGGGCGTGAGCAGGAGGCTCGGCAAGGTGGCCAGAAATGCACAGCCAAGTGACAGCCTGGGACCTGAACCCAGGCCTGACTCCCTCCAGGTCTGTGCTTTCAGCTCCTTCCAGCCATGCTGCCGATGCTCAGACCCTTCAGAAGCTGCTTTGGGAATGACCTTCCGATCCTATGCTCAAGCAGCAGGAGAAAATCAATCTCCTGGCTTTGGACTAAGACCTTGGTTCCTCCCGGGGGCCTGTGGCTGGGAGGAAAGGCCAGGCTTGGCAGGGACATCAGGTAAGGACAGGAGGGACCCTACAGACTTTCTAGAGAGGAGGCAGTGGGGTGGGCAATGCTGCTTCCATCACTTACTGGGAGACCCCGGGCAAGACACTTCACCTCTCCGAGTCTCGGTTCACTCATCTGTACAATGGGTATTTAATAGTCCCTCCCTCACAGAGTTGTTATGGAGACCATCTGAGCTCATGTAGGTAGTGTGCTTTGCTTGATGTCTGATACATGGTGAGTGTTCAATTAGTGGTTGCTGATTATCTTTATTATTCTAGGGAAGGTAGGAGGATCCCAGATGTCAGGTTAGGGGGTTGGGCTTTATCTTTGAGGCAATGGGGAGCTATTGAAGGTTTTATAGCAGGGTTGCAACATGATCGGGACTTTAAAGGCCCCTTGCTCAAGGTTCAAGGTCAGCAGAGGGAAGAGAGCTGAGCAAAGACCCAGCTGTCCATAGCTGCTGTGTTGGATCAACCACATGCCCAGTGGTCTGTTTGTGTTTCCCAATTGTGTTTGGGGAACATAAAGAAACCAAGAGGCTTTAGTTACGTTTTAAAATTGGACATGAAAACAACCAACAATCCTGCACTCTGCTTCCTGGAATCTACAGCTACAGTGAGACAGAACTAAGGAGGATTCAGGCCCATAAGACTGCCCCATCACCTCCAGGCCCGCAGCCCACCCAAGCGAGGACCAGGACAGAAGTGGGGAACCGTGGGAAGCAGGCGCTGGCAGGTCTCATGGCCGGCTTGCCGAGCTGGCACTGTTATCGGGGCTAGTGCAGCTGGGCAGGGCCAGCGGGGTGGGGCTACTCTTTATCTCTAGAGGCACAGAGCCTGCATGCCCGAGCTTTGGGGTGCCAGGCAGCCGTGCCCCCAGGCATCACTGATGACCTGCAGGGATCCCAGGACTCTGGTGGCTGGGACATCCCAGCCCATCTCTGAGCCTCGGGGTCCCACACTGTGCAATCAGGGGGACGCTGGATCTGCCTTGGTCTGCAGGACGTCCTCTGTGCTGGGCACACGGGGCGTCACAGCGTCCTGGAAGTCTGTCGTTTTGCCCTCCAGCGTCCATTCCTCCTCCAGCTGTCAAGAGCCTCTGCTTTTCCTTCAGGGGGGAGGGGGGCTCGCCTCTCCCACAATTGTGAGTGTACATTTTCAGGCTTTTAATGAAAACATCTCTTTATGAAGGTGCAAGAATTGTTTTAAGGATTTAAGTTGCTTCCTTTTAAAAGAAAGACTTAAGGGGGGCGGATGTGGCTCAACTGGTTGGGCGTCCTCTGCCATATGGAGGGACCTGGGTTCGATCCCCGGGACCTCCCGGTAAAATAAAAAATATATATATAGAAGACGCATGGGCTGCCAGGCTGTGTGTGCCGGTGAGCTGTCGGGCCTCGGGAGCCATGCAGCAGGAGGATGACGTAACAGGGGAGAGACAAGACGAGATGCTCCGAAAGCTCCAGAAACCAGGACTCGACGGGATGCTCGGCATTGGCCGCACGCCGGCGCCCGGAGCTTGAACGAATCGGGCTGTGAAGTTTCGCCTCATCTGCCACAGTCCCCTGACCCCTCGCCAGCCGACTACCACTTCTTCAAGCATCTTGACAATTTTTTTGCAGGGAAAATGTTTCCACAACCGGCAGGATGCGGAAAATGCTTTCCAAGAGTTCCTCGAATCCCGAAGCGCGGATTTTTACGCTACGGGAATAAACAAGCTTATTTCTCGTTGGCAAAAATGTGTTGACTGTGACGGGTCCTATTTGATTACTAAAGATGGGTTTGAGCCTCGTTGTGATGATTTGAAACTCACGGGGCACCAACCTACTAGCTCCAGGCCAGAGCTTGGGGGTCTCCCTGGTCCTTTCTGGGCGTACATCGTGCCTCAGCACGAGCAGTGGGCCCTGGCCACAGTGTCCCGGGGACAGAGTCCCTCCTTCCTAGACAGCAGTCTCCTCATGCTCCCGGGCACTGCGCTGCGTGTCCCACAGCAGCAAGTCTGTCCCCATGGGCGCGGCGGAGGGTAAGTGACCGCTTTCGACACACTCGGCAAGTCCTGCAATGGCGAGCCCCTAGGCCACCGGCACACAGACTGGGCCAGACATACCTGCCCCCGGTACGCACAAGGGTTGCCCTGCTCCCTCCAGAACGGGGGGGGGCAGGAATCCACACTGGGAGCACTGGCCAGATCCGAACCGGCCGGCGAGGGCTCGGGCAGGAGTCACCCCGGGCCCCACAAGCTTCTACCGCTTTCTCCTGTGTCAGCACCCACACCGTTACTGCAACCCTCGAACTGTTTTCTGTAGCTTTGAGAAAGACGTTTCTGCCAGTTCTTAATAGTTGTTCAAAGCCTCTGTGGGGACAGAGCCCGGACAGAGCCCAGAACTTCTCACTCTACCAGGTGGGCCTAGTCTGGTTAGGTTCTTTTTTTTTTAACTTTTTTTTTTTTTTTTAAGATTTATTTATTTACTTTATTTATTGCTGGTTGTGGGCGGGGGGGCCCCCCCACCCGCTTGCTGTCTGTGTCCATCCACTGGGTGATCCTCTATGTCTGTTTCCTGCCCTCTTTTCTCATCCTTCTCCTCTAGTCTTCACCGGGATTCGATCCCAGGGAACCTCTGATGTGGAAGAGAGGCGTCCTGCCGCCTGTGCCACCGCAGTTCCTGGTTTCTGGCACGTCTCGTCGTGGCTCTCTCCTGTGTCTCTCCCTTGCTGGGTCATCATCTAGCTGCGTGGCTCGGCAGGGCCTGGCTTGCCGTGCACATGCGCACGGGCCGGTGGCTCGCCTGCACGCCTTCTATTTTGATTTTACCGGGAGGTCCTGGGGTGTGAACCCAGGTCCCTCCATGTGGCAGACGGACGCTCAGCCACGTGAGCCACATCCGCCCCCCTAAAACACTTTTATTGATAAATGTTAATAACGCATTGAGGGAAGCGGCTGTGGCTCAATCAGTGGGGCTCCCGTTTGCCATGTGGGAGGCCCCGGGTTCCGTTCCCGGGGCCTCCTGGTGGGGGCGGGCCCGCCTGCGTGGCGTGGTTGGCTGACCCGGCGAGCGCAGGCAGCGGGGGGGGATGGATGAATAAATAAATAAAATCTTTGAAAAAAAAAAAAAAAAAAACGCATTGAATCCATCCAATGTGTACAATCAATGGTATTCAGTAGTATCACATAGTTGTACATTCATCCCCTCAAACATGAGAGAATTTTCATTATTCCAAAAATAATAATAAAAAACAAAACCAAAAAACTACCCCTTAATAATTACCTCTCAATCTCTCTATCCCTACCCTGCCATGCATAGCTATGCTGTTTCTACCTTTCTAACTTACTGTATTTATATTTTGTATAGATAGAGTCAAACAATATGTACTATCTTTTGTCTAATTCCTTACATTTAGTATATTTACTTTTCTTTTTAACCCTACTGTCCGTAGTTGGCTTCGGTTGTCTTTTAGATGTCTAGGCATCTGATTATGGTGGTGAGTTTACTCTGACGCGCAATCTCTCTCTTGCATAGGGGTTTAGTTGTGTCCTTTGACTCTTGGTTCAGGCTGCTCTAGCTCTTTAGGATTGTCCCTGTTTATTTGCTCACATTTGGACCACAGACCCAGTAATGGCAGCAGACCTGCTTCCAAGGGCTGGGGATGGAGGCTGGAAAGGCGGGGAAAAAACTGCATTTACTTTTATTTTTTTTTAATTTATAGAAGTATCTCACTCATACCTGAACATACATAAACAATAAGCGTATAGCAATGGCTGTGACCTTACAAAACAAACATCCACAACATCACACAGGGACGTCACACCTCACCCTACCACCAATACGTTGCATTGTTGTGAAACATTTTTAATGATTAAAGAGCATCCTCAAAATATTTCTATTTACTTTTTTTCATTTTAAAAACAATTTATTGAAGTATATCATTCATACATGAACAAACATAAACAATAAGTGTTTAGTAAACATTGTGAACTTACAAAACAAACATGTATAACATCATACAGGGCTCCCACACATCAACCCACCACAAACACTTTGCATTGTTGTGAAACATTTGTTAGCAAATCATGAAAGAGCATCATCAAAGTATTGCTACTAACTATAGTCCGTATCGTCCTCCCCTATACATTTTTTTTAAAGGATTTATTTATTTATTTATTTACTTTTATCCATTTTTACCCCCCTCCCCCATTTTTGCTGTTTCCTGTGTCCATTTACTGGGCAACTCTCTGTGTCTGTTTCCTGCCCTCTCTTCTCCTCCTTCTCCTCCTGTCTTCACTGGGATTCGATCGTTGGGACCTCCAATGTGGGAGAGAGGTGTCCTACCGTCTGCGCCACCTTAGTTCCTGTTTTTCTGACACGTCTCATCTTGGCTCTCCCTTGTGTCACTCTCCAGTTATGTCATCATCTTGCTGCGTGGCTTGTGGGGCCTGACGGCGCACCTGTGCGCGGGCCCTGTGGCGCTCACCTGCTTGCGGGACCTGGTGGCACACCCGCTCGCGAGGCCTGACGGCACATCTGCACAAGGGACCTGGTGGCCCACACGCCTTCTGTATGTTTTCTCTTTTTTAAAAATTTTCCCTGGAGGTCTCGGAGATCGAACCCAGGTCCCTCCATATGGGAGACGGATGCCCAACCACCTGAGCCACATCCGTCCCCCTGCTATTTCTCTTAAGGTTGACCAAAGATACCTAGAGTTACAGTCGTCTCCCATACAGGATGATCGTATAACAAATCAGGCTTAGGTTATCACCAGCATTCTAAAAACCAGACCTAGGGAGAAAAACTAGGTCTGGGGACACATGCATGGTTTCTAATATAGCGAATGTTTAGCCTACCCTGGTTATCACAAAATCAGGACAGCGAGAATATTCATATTCTGTTTACTTTTTTTTTTAAAAGATTTTATTTATTTATTCATTTATCCCCCCCTTGCTGCTTGTGCTCGCCGGGTCAGCTAACTACAATGTGCGGGCAGGCTTGCCCTCACCAGGAGGCCCCGGGAACCGAACCCGGGGCCTCCCATATGGTAAACGGGAGCCCTACTGATTGAGCCACAGCCGCTTCCCTCTGTTTACTTTTAATTTCTTTGCATGCACACTCTTGTTGCGCCAGCAGATGGTGATCTTCAACAGCCCTGCCAGTTCACACCCTGGGAGTGATCACTGCGACACCTACCCCAACAGAGGATGCTGCCTCCAGGCTATTCAGAGCCTCACAGATCAAACTTTCTCAGAGGCTGTTCTCCAACTTTTGCCGGTGGCCCCCTCCCTTCTCCCTGGTAGGAAATAATTCTACTCCCCTCTGTGTCCTCAACAACCAGTCCCGTTCAGTAGGGAGGGTGGTGTCTCTTTAGTCCCATGCCATCTCCCAGGGCAAAAAATGGTGCAGCTCCTCCCAGCCTGGAAGGGCTCCTGGAACACAGCAGACCAAACTTGTTGGCCAAAAGGTGAGTCAGCCTTAGGCCGTTCCCTCTCCCTCCCCTTTCCTGGGGAGGTGGCCCCCTGCGGCTCCCTCTGTCTGTAGCCACTGGCCAGAGGCCAAGAATTCCAAGCTGTCTGCTCTGCTGGTTGGGGGATGGGCTCCGTCAGCTGCAGCTGCAGCTTTTTTGACTCACGGAGTTTTCCCGTCAGACCAAATTTGTGGGTCAAAAGCTGAGTCAGCCGTAGGCGTGTCCCTCTCATGTTTCCTGGAAAGGTAGATCCCTGCACCCTCTTTGTAGCCACTGGCCTGAGGCCTGAGATTTCAAAAGTTCTACAGGATGTAGGAGGGTGTTAGCAGCTGCAGCTTTAACTCACAGTTTTGCTGTCCAGATTCTTTTCCTTTGCGCCTCTCTCTTCTGGGTGGTGTCCAGCTTTCCCCTGGTGTTCCAAGCCCTAGAACATGTTTTTTCCAGGCTGCTTCTGCCTGTCCTCTAGCTATTTTTCTGGGAGAGAAGTGACCAACTTATCTTTTTGAGGGACATAATTCAACCATGACACCCCCCTTCCTTTCACTGATGCAGATCTTGGGGAACAGTTGCAGCTCAGTGGTTGAGCATCTGCCTTGCATGTATGAGGTCCAGAGTTCCATCCCTGGTACCTACTAAAAAAAATAATAAAACCAAAACATCTGATTTTGGGAAGCGGATGTGGCCCAAGCAATTGGGCTCCCACCTACCACATGGGAGGTCCTGGGTTCGGTTCCCAGTGCCTCCTTAAAAGAAGAGCAGCATACAACATACAGACACAGCAAATGCAAACAACACGGGGGGTGGGGAGAAATTTAAAAAAAAATCTTAAAAAAAAACATTACAAATATTCTCGCTGTCCTGATTTTGTGATAATCAGAGTAGGCTAAACATTCCCTATATTAGAAACCATGCATGTGTCCCCAGACCTAGTTTTTCTCCCTAGGTCTGCTTTTTGGAATGCTGGTGATAAACTAAGCCTGATTTATTATATGACCATCCTGTATGGGAAAAGACTGTAATTTTGGGTGTCTTTGGTCAACCTTAAGAGATATAGCAGGGGGATGGATGTGGCTTGGGTGGTTGGGTGTCCATCTCCCATATGAAGTTTCCTGGGTTCGATCCCCGGGACCTCCCAGTGAAAATTAAAAAAAAGAAAAATATAGAAGGTGCGTAGGCCACCAGGCCCCGTGCGTGGATGAGTCTCCCAGGCCCTGCGAGACACACAGCAAGATGATGATGTAACAGGAGAGTGACACAAGGGAGAGCCAAGATGAGATGCCGAAAAACCAGGAACTAAGGTGGTGCAGGCGGTAGGACACCTCTCTCCCACATCGGAGGTTCAGAGGATCGAATCCCAATGAAGACAGGAGGAGAAGGATGAGAAGAGAGGGCAGGAAACGGACACAGAGTCACCCAGCGAATGGACACAGAAACAGCAAAAATGGGGGGGGGGAGTAAAAATGGATAAAAGTAAATAAATAAATCCTTAAAAACAAAAACAAAATATCATACCCTAAGAAGCTCAGCCTCAGCCCTTGCTTCTGGAGAATTCCGTACAGATGCTTTTATTACCCATAGCTGGGGCAGACAGCGCCCCCCCCATCACACACACTCTGGGGGTGCCACTCCCTCTTCTATACTCCCCCCATTTTACAGAGGAGGTACTGAGACTCAGGAAATAGGACTAACCCAAGTCACTTGCCACTGTGGCTAGGAAGTGCTGGAAGATGGTGGAGCCAGGACTTGGCTTCAGAGGCCTCACTGTCGCTGCGGCCACCATCCAAAAAAACCAGTCGCTGCTTTTAAGGCGCTTTGGGGCACGTGTGTGGAGACCGAGATTCCGAACCTTCTTTGTCACTTAAGTCTAGAACAGAGGAGAGTAACCACTTTCTGGGAAGAGCCAGATGGTAAAGATTGCAAGCTTTGCAGGCCATACGGCCTCTGCTGCAATTATTTGACTCTGCTGTTGGAGCACAAAGGCAGCCGTGGGCAATATGTAACCGACTTGGTGTGGCTGTCTTTCAATAAAACTTTATTTACAAAAACTGGCAGTGAAACCCTTGTACTTTGCTGGTAGTATAAAAAATGGTGCAGCCATTGTGAAAAACAGTTTGGCTGTTATTCAAAAGATTAGGCACAGAATGACTCAGTTACAGCAACTCCATTCCTAGGTATGCACCCAGAAGAGTTGAAAACAGAGGCTCAGATACATGTACTCACATGTTCATATAGTACTATTAACAATCGCTACAAGGTGGAAAAAAAACAAATATCCATCAAATTGCAGTAATGGATAATCCAGTTTCTAGGTATTTACCCAAAATAATTGAAAGCAGGTACTTGAACAGATATTTGCACACCGATGTTCATAGCGGCAAGTTCGTTCACTGATGAATAGATTAAAAAAATGTAGCATAAAAACAAAAAGAAAAAGGAAAAAAAAGAAGAAAAGAAAAAAAAATGTAGCATATACGCACAATGGAATATTATTCAATTGTAAAAAGGAACGAAGTTCTGATATACACTGCAACATAGATGAACTTAGAAAACATTAGCTCAATGAAATAAGCCAGACACAGGACAAATATTGTATGATTTCTCCTGTATGGAATATTTAGAAATAGCAAATTCATAGAAACAGAAGTAGATTATAAGTTACCAGGGGCTGGGGACAGCGGGGAGAGGGAGTTGTTTGGTAGGTAACAGAATTTGCAAATTTTGGAAAGTTTTAAATAAAATTAATTTAAAAGAAAAATAAAAAAAGTGTGTGTGTGTGGACCAGATTTGGCCCGAAGGCTATAGTTTGCCTAACCCTACCATAGACAATCAACAAAACTGTAAATCAACCTTGGCCTGCAGCATTTGCTGGTTTCTGTGGTGTAAATACTCCCACTGTGGCAATGTCAATCTCCAGGCACAATAACCTCAGGAGCACAGATAATGCTACAATGCAGTGAAATGATTAGGGAACAATGAGATTTGAGCATTTATTACCTTTGTTTTTAATGTAATTAATTTAATTATAAGTTTATATTATTTAATCCTGAATATAATTTAATTTAAAATAATGTCAGTGTTTTAAAACTGATTTGCAAAATTCCTGCAGAGTCAACATTCAGCTCTTGTGAGCCTGTAGGTGTGGCCTCACAGTTGCCAAAGATTTGGGAAGTGGGAGGTCCCCAGGGCTGGCTGATGGCCGAGGAGGCTGAGCAGCTAGCTGCCATGACACAGAGGCCCAGGGTACATCAAAGGGGTTTTCTCTTTCCTCTCGGGCCATCACGTCAGTCGCTCCATCACTTGCATAAGCCGAGGGCCAAGTTACTCAAGAACGGTCACTGACCCCTTCCAGGCTGAACCTGTGCCCCTGCCATCCAGCCTCCTTCGGTGGCGAATGTTGACTTCCACTCTCTTCAAGGGTGATGGGGAGTCAGCTTTGGCCTCCCAGTTGCTGAGTTGATGTCAGCACATTGCTAAACCTCTGTGGGCCTCCTTTTCCCATTTCTGGATATAAGATGGCGCTGTTAGGAGTCTCTGTACCTGCAGGTCTGATGCTTCGCAAACATGACTTCATTGACATAACAACCCTGTGGAGTAGGTATTATTATTATTATTATACCCATTTTCCAGGTGAGAAAACTGAGACTCAGAGAAGCCAAGAGGTTGGCCTCAGATCTCAGACTAGAAGGGGTGGAGTTGGGATTCATTCCCCAGTTCCCTCAATCCTCGTTTCTCCTCTTGACCAGGGCATCTCCTGGCCTCTGGAAAGCCTCAGGATTTCTTTTTACAAATGAAGGAGTCTAAGAGATCAAGGAGTTGAAAACCCAAATGCCCCAGGGACCAGGAGGAGAGAAGAGCTGAGTGGCAGCTGGTGAGTGTAGGGGCTGGAAGGAGTGCCATCACGCAGCGCCAGCCAGTTGTTGCCTGTGGAGATGTGGCTCGGATTTGGCCAGATTTTTTTCAGGAGAAGCTGAAAATCTTAATTTTTACGTGGAATTTGATGATTTAAAAATTGCATTGGTTTAAAATTTTTCTTTATGATTTTATATGTTTTTTATATTGGGAAACAATATTTTGATAACTTTTTATAGAAGATTAACATACAAGGAAAATGCACATAAGTGTATAGCTACTGAATTTTCACAAACTGAGCATATCTGAATAACCAGCTCAGATAAGTGCTTTGTTTTTCTTTATTTACAATTTATAAATTATTATATACATATTAATTTAAAAAAAGAAAATATAGATAATTAAAAGAAAAAACAACACCCAACTACATTCCTTCATCCATAGACAATTATCATGAACGATTTGCACATATCCACTCGGACTAATCTTAAGAGAATGAATAAATATATATAGATATGATTGTTTTCTCTAAAATAATTATTTCCTACTTAAAATATACTTTTTTTAAACACTATTTTCATGGTAATAAATATACATTTATCATACATGTATATACATATATGTACACACGTGCCATAATTTAACTAAACCCTTGGAACCAAACACTTAAGTTGTTGCAAAAAAAATTTTTACATGCCCATTTGCCATCAATACATCTTTTTTGCCATTAAAAACAGTAGCTACAGTGATCTCATTGATTGTGCAGTCACACACTCTCTGACGATTCTTTTCTTTATTAAACTACTCTGAATTTGTATTAATAAATATCCTATTTTAAAAATGTCTTTCTCCCCTGCCCCACACTCTGCCCAGGCTCTAAATGTTAAGCACCTCATATGTGCACACTCCCACCTGTCCCCGTTCCCACACGATTGTGTGCAAGCCTACTGTGTGCACATCCGTGGGGGTTAACTTTGTTGTATAAAATGGGATCCTACACTCTGTGGTTCTCTGCATCTTACTTTTCCAAATGTTTAAATATTGACAATGGTGCTGGATATTGTTTGCCCCTCCAAACTGCTTCCTACTCGGTCCTGCCCTGGGCCCCAGGCCTCACTGCCCTCAGCCAGAGCCTCTGGCAGGAGAGTTGAGGAGAGCAGAGTATTTCCTTCTGGCTTCCTCCCTGCCAGGCGTGGGCTCAGGAGTGGCTGTGCTCCCCCTCGCCTAACCGGCCCTGTGGCCGCAGTCTCCCTAGGCTCCCCAACCTGCTCCCCCCTCTTACCCCACCGCTGCCAGCGCTGGGTCTTTCCTTATTTTGTCCCTTAACCCTGCTCATGGTTCTGTAAACAGCTCCTTCATCAAAAGCCCCTCCAATACCCTTTTGAGTGTGCCACGTGTTTCCTGAGGGGACCTATCATGGTTAAGTTCTTGTGTCAGCTTGGCCAGGTGATGGTGTCCAGTTGTTTGGTCAAGCAACATTGGCCTGAGTTTTACTGTGAGGACATGCGTGGACTTAAATTATCAGCGAGTTGACTGCATCTATGGCTGCTTGCATCTACAATCAACAGAGGAATGGCCATCACCGGTGAGAGATGTCTCAGCCAATCAGCTGAAGGCCTTAAAAGGAGAAGTGATGATTTCAGCAGTCAGAAAAGAGAATTTCCATCTCCACTACAGCCAGCCAGCTTCTCCTGGAAAATTCATCGAAAACCTTCATTGGACTTCCAGGCTTGCGGCCTGCTGTCCAGAATTTGGACTTATTCACCCCAAAAGTCGTGTGAGACAATTCTTACAAAAATCTCATACTATTTAAAGATATCTCCTGTTGGTTTTGTTTCCGTCGAGAAGCCTGACTAATACAGACCCAAAACTGAGTCCGCAACTAATTAAAATCTTAAAAATTCTGAGTAAGTCAAGCCACACAGCCCGTCACCAGTGAGGACCTCAGAAACCAGTCCCTGGCCTCATAGGGCAGGAACCAAGGGCAAGAGAAGGGAGGTGGCTCGCCGGCTGGCCTGACTCCTAGGCCAGGTCCCAGGTGAAATGTGGGAAGTTTGGTGGGTCCTGAAGCCAGGCAGTGTTCACTAGACCCCAGCCAGGTCTTGCTGGGTTAGCTCTAGCTCCCTGGCTCCATTTTCTACTTCCTTATCGCTTGGCTTTTCTCTCATTCTGAAATGAAAATGAGCAAGGAATGTATAGTTGCAAGAGACAAGCTTAAGTTCTCCTAGATCTTGGCAGGTTGCTAAAACAAAGGCTTTGTCGGGCTCTCGGCCGCCACGGCAGGTCATGAACCAGAATAACTGGAATGGGAAAGGAGTGAAGATGATTTTCGCAGCCTGTGCCCTTAGGATCCTCAATGAAACGCTCAGACACTTGGAGATAAACAAGCCTCAGTTCATGTCCTCTCAGAGTTCCCAGTGCGTGGGACAGACAGGTAAACATGCATTTGCAATACCAAAAGAAAAGTGCAGAAAA
The DNA here is from genome assembly GCA_026826555.1 of Tolypeutes matacus. Lineage (NCBI taxonomy): Eukaryota > Metazoa > Chordata > Mammalia > Cingulata > Chlamyphoridae > Tolypeutes > Tolypeutes matacus. The sequence continues at coordinate 6,536,578 of JAKSZT010054518.1, read as the reverse complement.
CAGCCATTCTTTGGGATCGGTCAGAGAATGGTTCTCAGGCGAAGTCATGTTTGAGCCGAATCTTGACGGAGATGCTAGAGTTAGCCTGGCATGAAATGGTGTTCTTGAGAAGGGGAAGAGCAGGTGCTAAGACCCAGTGCTAAGAGAGACTGAGCAATAAATGTGAAGGTGCTACAAGTTCACTGTGGCTGGAACATAAGGCATTCATATGCTCCCATGTGCATGATGGGGTTGGGGGAGGTCAAAAGGCAAGCTGGAATTCAGAAGGGTCTTGAAGGCCAAGACAAGGGTAAGGGAAAGCCATTGAAAGATTTTAAGCAGCAAAGAGATAACCTCACTCTTTGGAAAGGTTATTCTGGCTGCGGTATGGGAACTGGATTAAAGGGGGCAAGGCTGGAAGCTGAGACAGGTCCAGAGGCTGCTGCAATCAGGCAAAGATGGGAATGGCTGGAAAGGGAGTAGAGGCGGAGGTGATGGGTGAATATGAGAGCTATGAAGTCACGGGACCCAGGTTTATTATAATAATAACCATACTGACAGAGCAACACAACACAGTGATTTAAACAATAACTCTAGTAGGAAGCTTCTCTTCCACCCTTTTGTTTTGAAGTTTCTCTAATCTCAGAAAATGCACATCCCTATATCCTTCACCTAGATTTATTAATCATTACATTTTGCCCAAATGTGTATATATATATATATATATATTTTTTTTTTTTTCCTAAACAACTTGCAAGTTAGTTGCAGAAATCATGACACTGCACCCCTAAATACTTCAGCATTTACCTCCTAATGAGAAGACTCTCTTACATAATCACAATAACATTATCTTACTGAGGAAATTTAACATCAATATAATACTATGATCTAATATAAAGTCCATATTCAAATTTCACCAATTATACCAATAATGTCCTTGAAAGCTACTGCTTTTTTTTTTTTTTTTAATTCCATATCAAGGATCTGCATTGCAATTAATTGTCTTCACTCTCTCCTTTTCTTTTCTTTATTTGGCAGTGTTAGAAATGTTAATTTATTTAAAAGAGATCAACTGAACAAAATAAAAGAGGCCTAATGTAATTGGTTCTACTTTTTTCTGTAAAAGATTTTTTTAAACTTTTTATTTTGAAATCATTCTAAACTTAAAGAAAATTTACAAAAATAGTACAAAGAATATTCATATATGTTTCACTCAGTGTCATCAATTATTTGGATTTAGCCACATTTATCTTTCTCTCTCTTCAAGTATCTATTCACATTTTTTCTGAACCATTGAAAGTAAGGTGCCCCTTTTGCCCCTAAATATTTCAGAGTGTATTTTCTGAGGTCATTCTTTTACATAACCATAGGACAAGTATCAAAATCAAGAAATGTAACATTGATGCTATGCTATCCATATTCAAATGTCCCCAATTTTCCCAAGAATGCCCTCTATAGCTTTTTTTTTTTTTTTTCCACTGGAGGGTGGAGGACCAAGAGCCAATCAAGGATCATTCATTTCATTTAGTTCTAGTGTCTCTCTAGTCTCCTTTAAACTGGGCAATTTCCGAGCCTCTGTGTGTTTGTGTGTGCAAACATGCACGTGTGCGTATGTGCGTGTTTCACAACATTGACCTTTTTGAAGAGTACAGGCCAGTTGTTTTGCAGAATGTCTCTCAAGTTGGATTTGCCTGGCTGTTTTCCTACGATTAGTTTCGGGGTAAACATGTTTGTCAGGAAAGCTACCTATGGTTTGTTGTGTAATTTTCAGTGCAAAATATTAGGAAGCATATGATGTCAGCTTGTCTCATTCTTAGTGTTGTTAAGTTAAGCTGGGCTGGAATCTTGTTTTCACATTTTACTAGTTCAGTTTTTCTCATCTGTCAAATGGGGGTAATATTGGTTTCATGAGGTTTTTAAGTTAATAAATGTAAGATACTTAGGACAGTGTTCGGCACATTGTAAGTGTTCAATAAATAATTATTACTATTATCATCTCTACTATTATTATTATTTTTTTACCAACATTGATAGAGGTCTTAATATATGAGAAGGGCCCTGCCCAGTCCTCCAGGGCATTTCTCATTAATTCTTCATCCTTCCAGCATCTTGGATAGTGCATGGCACATAGGAGGCAGAATGATAGTTCTATGAGATGGATTGCTCTCAACCTGGCATCATTTTACAGATGAGAAAAGTGAGGCTCAGCGGAGTGACGTAATTTACCTGAGGTTGCCCAGGTTAGTAAGTGGTAAGAACCAGAATTTGAACCCAGTTTTGTCGGGTTCACCATAAAACGGGGGATAGGAACCTGGATGGGTTTTTGTCAACTGTCAAGGGCTGAATAACTGAATTGGAGCGACTTGTACAGTGCTCTGGCACATATACACAGTAGTCACTCAATGTTGCATGAACAGGAAAGAAAATCAGTAAGCTCGGGAGAGACCTTCCTGCTGGGGTAGGGTTGAACGCTGGGATGGACCCTGGAATCCCTTCCTCGCGCGTTTCCCCGCTCCCCGGCAGTGCCTGGTCACCTCTGGATCACGTGTCCCAGAGGGTGTGGCTTTCTGTGACTCCGCCTTGCAGCCAAAGCCTCATCTGTCACCTATCCTCGCGAGCGCGGACGGCTGTGGTATTTTGGCCCGCGGGCGGAGCCGTAGCCACAGTCACCTCGGGCGTCCGCAGCCCCGGAGCGCGGGGTTCAGCGCTAGGACCCGGGTCCAAGATGTCGGAGAAGGAAGCTAGGGAGAACCCAGGCTCCCCGCGGGCCGGCGCAGTGACAGTCAGCGACATCCAGGAGCTGATGCGGCGCAAGGACGAGATCGAGGCGCAGATCAAGGCCAATTATGACGTGCTGGAGAGCGTGAGTGTGGGCCCCGGGTTGCCTGCCCGACGTGAGGGACTCCCTGATTTTCCAGGCTAGGTCCCCCGAACCCTGGGGCCTGGGAGGCAGTGGGCGGCCTCCGCTTGGGCTCTCATCTGTGGATCCCTCCTTCTTTGAGGGCCAAGGCGCCGCAATTGCGGCCTCTGTCGGCAGCAGGCAGCACAGACAAGTAACGTTAAAAGTAATACTTAGTATTAATATGATATGGCAAGTGTCAAGACTTCACTGCATGCTAGGCGCTGTTTTAAGTGCTTTACCTTTGTTAGCCCATTTAATGCTCACAATAACCGTTGGAAGTGGTTACTACTACTTCCCTCATTTTAGGGTTGAGGAAAGTCAGCTAATGAGTTGCAGAGACAGGGTGATAATTATTATCAGCAGCCCTTGTTGAATTATGTTGACCAGGGTTCATGTGCTTTGCTATCTACTTTACACCAGGGCTTCTTAAACATTAACGTGCATACGAATAATTTGGGAGGGGGGGTGTCTTATTAAAATGCGGATTCGGACTTAATAGATCTGGGTTCGATGCCTAGAACAGCAGTTCTAGCAAACTCCCAAGTGATGTTGCTGCTGCTGGTCTGAGGATTGCATTTTGAGTAAAAAGAATTTATATATCCTGTGCTCAACTTCATAGGTAAGGCTAATTATCTTTAAACAGTGGAGGAAACTGACCCAGAGTGGGCTCTAGGATGTGGCAGTGGTGGGGCTTGTTCCCAGGTGTGTCTGGCTCCAAAGCCGATACAGTTTTTCCTGTGCCTCCTAGTGTAAAACCACAAATCAGTTTGGAGAGAGAGAGAGTAAATTAACTACATCCTGTACAGGCAGGATGGAATGTATTTTAGGTGATGGGAGTAAGATAAAGTATTATTTGGAGGCCCAAGTGTCCTTTTTATTGGATGCTGACTGTATGCACCATTATTCCCTTGATATTTTTCTTTAGTTGACCCACTTTTCTATTTAAATGAAGTTTATTTTAAAAGGAAATCTTGGGGAGTGGATGTTGCTCAAGCGATTGAGCCCCGGCTTCCCATGCATGAGGTCTTGGGGTTCAATCCCTGGCCCCAATACCTCAAAGGAAAAAAAAAAAAGGAAATTCTTTAAAAATATCTGTGTAGTATATAGAAAATCAGAATCTCTTAATTATAAAGTGAAATTGCACATAAAGGCAATGCAAAATGTTAGTTGCATTTTAGCTAGCTGTTATTGCTTGCTGAAGGCTTTAAGCTTTAAGCCCTACTCTCTGTTCTTTTTAAAAAGTTAAAACACTCTTAGAAGAAAATATAGGAGTAGATCTTCCTGATGTTAGGTTAGTCAAAACCTTCTTAGATATGACACCAAAAGCACATGCTACAAAAGAAAAATAGATAAATTGGACTTTGTCAAAATTAAAGACTTTTGTGCTTCAGAGGACACTATCAAAGTGAAAAGGCAACCCACAGAATGGGATAAAATATTTGCAAATCTTATCTGATGAGGGGCTTGTATCCAGACTGTATACAGAGCTCTTACAACTCAATAATAAAAAGGCAAACCAATTAATTACATTGACACAAATGACTAATAAGCACATGAAAAGCTGCTTAGCTTCATTAGCCATTAGGAAATGCAAATCAAAACCACAATGAGATTTTTGGGGTGATGATAATCATTTGGAGCTAGATGAAGTAGTTGTACAACAATTCAAATGCCACTGACTTGTGCACTTTAAAATGGTTAATTTTATGTTACCAAATTTTACCTCAATTAAAAAAACACACATACACAATGAGATACCATTTCACAGTCACTAGGGACGCTAAAATTAAAGACAGTAACAAGTTTGAGGAGGTGGTGGAGAAATTGAAAACATCATACGTTGCTGCTGGGGAAGTAAAATGGTACAGTCTCTTTGGAAAACAGCTGCTTTGGCAATTCCTCAAAATGTGAGTCCCCATATGTTTTAGTCTGCTAAGCTGCTCAAAGCAGATGGCATAAATAGGTTGGCTTTTAACAATGGGCATTTATTAGCTTTCAAGCTTACAGTTTTTAGGCCATGAAAATGTCCAAATCAAGGCATCATCAAGAGGATGCTTTCTTCCTGAAGACCAGCTGCCAGTAATACTGGGCTCCTCTCTCACATGGCAAGGCACATGGTGGCATATGCTGGTCTCTCCCTTCTCTTCTGGGTTTCATTGCCTTCAGCTTCTTGCTCCCATGGCTTTCTCTCTTTGAATTTCATTCTCTTAAAAGGACTCCAGTAAGAGGATTGAGACCCACCCAGGGCCATGCCTTAACTGAAGTAATCCTATGGAATGGTCCTACTCACAATAGCTTTACCACCACAGAAATGGGTTAGCTTTGAGAACATGATTTTCTGGGGTGCATACACCATACCAAATCACCGTACCATATGACCCAGCAGTTCCCAAGGGAAATGAAAATATACATCCACACACAAAAACTTATGTACGAGTGTTCATAGCAGTATTATTCAAAATAACTCAAAAGTGGAAACAACCCAAATGTCCAGCAACTAATGAATGCATAAACAAAACATGGTCTATCCATAAAATGGAATATTATTTGCCACAAAAAGGAATGAAGTGCTGAATTTATCTGATACGTGCTACAAAATGGAGGAAGCTTGAAAAAAATTATGCTAAGTGAGAGAAGCCAATCATGAAAGACCACATATTGTTGGATTCCATTTATATGAAATATCTAGACTAGGCAAATCCATAGAGATAGAAAGTAGATTAGTGGTTGTCAGGGGCTGGGGAAAGGGGGAATGCGGAGTGACTGCTAATGGGTACAGGGCTTCTTTTTGGAGTGATTAAAAAGTTCTGAAGTTGATTGTGGTGATTGTTGCACATATATGTGAATACTCTAAGACCATTGAATTGTACATATTAACGGGTCAATTGCATGGTTTGTGAATTATATCTCGATAAAGCTGTTTAAAAAAAAAAAAGTAGGGAAACGGATGTGGCTCAAAAGGTTCGGCGTCTGTCTACCATATGGAGAGACCGGGGTTCGATCCCCGGTACCTCCCGGTAAAAAAAAAAAAAAAAAAAAAAGTAAGAAATGGAGGGGCCCAGAGATAGCAAGGTTTAATGACCAACATCACATTGAGACTTTCTACTTGATTATTGAAGGGTTAAAAAGAAGTGGAAAGGAAATAAGCTTTCTACACTCAGGGGTGCTTAATGCCCTGCGTGTGAGCCACCAGTGGTATGGGTCCCACAGTTTGGGAAACTTTTATCTGGTCTTAGTCTTTGTGGGAAGGCAGGAGGCAGATAGAGATATTTAAGCCCTGGCACATTTATGCATTATCCTTAGAGTCCTGGATTAAGGGAGTATGTGGGACTGCTCTCCCTACCACAGGAAACAGTAGGTGCAACCCAGAGACTCCCAGAAAGGGAGAACAGTAAGTTGACTCCCTCCTGCCAGTGCCTGTGTACCCTGGGCAGCATGTCTCTGCACTGGCTGACACTTCCTGGTGCCTGGCACTGTGCTAAGCCCTCTACATAGGCCAGCTCATGAATTCGCACAACCACAGGAAGAGAGGTGAGTGCTGTTCTTCCCATTTTACAGCTGAGGAAGCTGAGGCTTAGAGAGGTGAAGGTCTCAGCCAGGACAGCTTGTACATGGCAGAATTGAGGTTCAAATCAGTCTCACAGTCTGCAAGACCACCCTAACTGTAGGGCATGGTTTATTGCTTTTGCACATTATGTTCTGATTCATGTAGGAAAATGATGAAAGAAATTAATTGTTCTGGGTAGGTAATACATTGGTCAAAATTCAAAATCTACAAAAGGATATAAAATGAAAAGCCTCCCTCCCTCCCGCCGCTGTCTCAGGCCCCCCATTTCCTCTCCCCAGAGACATCTTCTTCCAGAGGTGGAAAGTGTGTCTGAAAGCCCTTTTAGATCTCTTTTTATTTTCAGAAGAACTAAAGTCCTGCCACAGCTGGATGCTCTTTGGGCTTTTACTCCCCTCTGTCTTCCAAGGCCACCAGCCAGGTGTCAGCTGCTGTCATGGAAAGGAGGGTTTGGAGGAGTTGAGGAAGAGAGTAGCCTTTGGGGTGATGCTCAAAGGAGTCTTTCGTTTTATCTGCTCCGTTCTAACTTCAAAAAGGGAGAATGTTTTCATGTATTACTTGTGTTATTAAAGATTTTAAAGCAGTGACGCCACCCCTGAGGGTGGCTGTGAGGTGACGTGGGGGCAGCACCTGGTCCTTGGAAGTGATCAGTCTGTGGCAGGGACCGTCACAGTCGTCTGTGGAAAGGCATCTTGAGGACTTTCTATCTGAGAAATCTTGTTAATCACGTTCTTTTCCTTCAGCAAAAAGGAGTTGGGATGAACGAGCCCCTGGTGGACTGCGAGGGCTACCCCCGGGCAGACGTGGACCTGTATCAAGTCCGCACCGCCAGGCACAACATCGTCTGTGAGTGACCTTGTGGGGGGCTTTCCCCACCTTGCAGCAGGGGGCGGGGCACACAGATCAAATCGCTAATATTCAATGGGATTGGCACTGCTCTCTTCTGCCTTGTGAAGAATTAGGTATTAGGAACAAAGTGACATATTCCTTACACCCATATGGCTTCACTCATTTGCATGTCCACCACACTGCCCCTGTGTGCACTGGAATTTTTTTCTTAAAGCATTTGAATTGATATACATGTATATATATCAATTATATATATAGATCTTAAAGCAATTTTATTGAGATATATTCACAACCATACAATCTATCTAAAGTGTACATTTGGTGGCTTTTGGAATAATCACAGAATTGTGCATTTATCACCGCAATTAATATTAGAGCATTTTCATCACTCCAAAAAGAAAAACCCAGTAACCCGTAGTAGTCACCTCTCAATCCCTCTATCCCTCCCCTGCCATACCTATCTGCCATGCATTGGATTTGTAGCCCTGGATTCAGCTGGATGGTGCCTTACTTGTGCTTACCTTTCCGGTCTCAGCCAAAGCAGCACTTCCTTTGGGAAGTCTTCCCTGGTCTCCTAGGCTAGCAAGGTCAGGTCTCCTTGCCGGGTAGGCCCTCATAGCAGTCATTGCAAGCTGTTGTAATTGCTTGTTCTGCATCTGCTTTCCTTGCTAGACTGTAAGCTTTATGAGGGTCGGTATTCGGTTTTGTTCACATTTGTTCTCTGCATCTTGCCCACTGTCTGTCATGGAATAAGTGCTCAGTAAATATTTAGTGAGTAAACAGGAGAGTCTGTGTCCTCAGCGGTCATTTCTTGGCCCTGATATGGTGGTTCTCACCCCAGGCTTGCAGAATGATCACAAGGCGGTGATGAAGCAGGTGGAGGAGGCCTTGCACCAGTTGCATGCTCGGGACAAAGAGAAGCAGGCCCGGGACATGGCTGAGGCCCATAGGGAGGCCATGAGCCGTGGGCTGGGCCAGAGCCTCAGCCCCTCTCAGGCTTTCGCCAAAGTGAACAGCATCAGCGCCGGCTCCCCTGCCAGCATCGCGGTAAGCCAGGGCCTGGCAGACCAGACCTACGTCCAGAGGGCTTTGGGGTGGGTGATGAAGGAAAGACAGGTCCACTCTTTTCATGCTGATTGGGAGGCAGCTCTGAATTCATTTGCTCATTCGGCAAAGTGACCAAGGCCTGTCGTGTGCCCAGCTTTGTGCCAGGGTCCCAGACTTTGGAGAGGGGTCAGCCCCTGCTGCCCACTAAACTGGCGGACGAGGGACCTTTTCATGGTGATTACTGGGACACAAGATAGAGGGTGATAAATGTCCAAAGAGAGGGAAGGAGGCTCTCTCAGGGCTTACGTTAGCTTGGCATGACTCATAGGAATAACAGCCACAATCACCGACTTTTAGCAAGCCCTTCCTTTTCACCAGGTGCTCTGCCTCACACATTACATATCTTACCTGGTGTGTTTCATTCTTTAACAGCTTTCTTAAGCTAGAATTCATGTTACATGCAATTCACCCGTTTAAGGTGTGCAGTTCCATGGCTTTTGGTATAGTCACAGAGTTGTCTACCCATCATCCATAATCACAGTCAATTTTAGAACATTTTCAGTACTCCAAAAAGAAACCTTTCCCCCCTTAGCCTTCACCCTCAAGTTTCCCCCCACGCTCCCAACAACACTGATCTGCTTTCTGCCTCTATGGATTTGCCTATTCTGGACATTTCATATAAATGGAATCAAACAATATGTGTTTTATGTCTGGCTTCTTTCACTGAGTGTAGTTTTCAGGCTTTATCCAAGTTGTAGTATATGTCAGTACTTCATGCTGAATAACATTCCACTGTACGGAATGTTCATCCATTCATTTTGGTGGACATTTGGGTGGCTTCCACTTTCTGGCTATTATGAATAATGTGGTTGTGAACACTGTACAGGTTTTTGTATGGATGTGTGTTTAATATATAATCCCACAGCCCCCCTTTGGGCTAGGTACTAATCTTTATCCCATGTCACCCGTCAGGAAAAGCTTCAAAGACATGAAGTAACTTGTTTTAGGATACCTAGCTCATAGTGGTGGCATTGGGCCCAGGTCCTGCCAGTCCTCTTTAATGACGGCGTTGCCGTAAGGTACACATAAGCACTGTTGCATCTAGCACAGTGCTCCCGCCGGCACCTGCAGACATTTGTGGAAAGGGAAGAATGAACAGTGATCTGTGTTCTTAGGACCTAGCATGAAAAGGGTCTCTCTAGTCCTGAGTCAGCCTTGTGCCTCTGGCTTCCTGTTTGGGGATTTCTAGGGTGAACGTTTTGTTTTGTCTAAATTTTGATACTTGTATGAAATGGGCCCAGGCAGGCCTGCCCTTGCTCTGCTTTGATTGAGGCTGTAATGGGGGCACAGAGCACCTGTGCTTTCTGTGGGACCTTAGCCTAGCTAAGGAAAGATTTTCCAGTGTGGAGCTTCTGGCTTCAGGGAGAGCTGCTGTGGCCGCTGCCCCTGGAGCACAGACCAGTTTGCTTCTTGACCCTGAACCTGGGTCAGGATCCCAGGGAGCCTCATTTGGCCTCTGCCCATGTTCCTCAAGGTCTTTGTGACCGCTAGTTAGCAGACAGTTGGTCGGGTCTGACTGCCTGCTGTTACGTCTTCCCTAGGAGGAGGAAGTGGCCTAGGTACCCACTGCCCCTTCCTTCGTGGTGTTCAAGTTCCTGACCTCTTAGCTGTGTGCCTGCCATTCTCCTCTGAAGAAAGCAAGCTCTTTACCTTGACGTTACATTGTGTATGGAAAGGCAAAGAGCACCAGGGGCACATTTAACTTTTAGCCTGGTTTTTCATTTTCTCTTCTTTTTTTAGGGTCTGCAAGTGGATGACGAGATTGTGGAATTTGGCTCTGTAAATACCCAAAACTTCCAGTCACTGCAAAACATTGGTAGTGTGGTGCAGCACAGCGAGGGGGTGAGTTGGCATCTGGTCAATAACCCTGGACTTGGTGGGACCAGGAAACACTGCCTGGGCCTTTGACTGCTGCCCATAGCACTTCTGCTCGGGCACGGTTCCTGCTCAGGCCCTTTGCACTTCCTGCTCCCTCTGTCTGTCATGCTTTCCCTCTCCAACCACCCTTGTCTTAGCCCTCTTCCGTCCCTCATCTAACACAAAGGACTTCTTCTCAAGGATGTCTTTCCTAGCCACCCTATCTAAAATATCCCTCTCCTACTTCCTGTCCTGCTCTTCCACTTTCTTTTTCTCCTTAGCATATATGGAATCTAACATTTATCTTGTGTGTCTACTCAGACTAGGATGTAAGCTGTCTGGGACCAAGAGATTTTGTGTGTTTCATCCCAGCACTGTTGTCATAGTAGGTTTTCAGAGAATATTACAGGGAATCCTTATAGCTCCCATGTATTGAGGGCTTCTTGTACTCCAGGCAGCTCTTTTGATACGTGGTCTCTTTTAGTCCTTAAAACCACCTTTTGAGATTGGAATTACTGTTCTTTCCATTTTATAGTCAGAAAGGGCAAGTAACTGCCTAAGGTCACAAATAATAAGGGACAGAGAGGGGCTTTGAATCCAGGCTGTTTGCTACTCTCAGTCAATAAGTTCAATTGCCTCTCTAAGACAGCCTGCCATCGATTTTACTGAGCACCTACTATGTGTCAGGTCCATTGTCGACACGGGGTCAGAGCACAGAACAAGACAGATATGACCCCTGTCTTTGTGGAGCTTGTATATTTTTTCCTTACAAAATATGTCAATATATACATATATATTCTAATTCAATATATATATTTTTTTAGGACAGTAAAAAGAATTTATTTGGGAAATGGGAGAAAGAACAGAGCTTGCTGAGAAATGGGAGAGAAAGACAAATTCACACTAAGATTTGATGTGGGCCCCTCTAGGCAGAGAGAGCCAATGTTTCTAACAAACTCAAAATTGTAACATAGATGCCATCTTTTAACTTTATAAAATTGAATTAATTACATGTAAATACTAACTTTGATGGGAGGCGGCTGTGGCTCGATCAGTGGGGCTCCCGTTTACCATGTGGGAGGCCCCGGGTTCGGTTCCCAGCCGCTTCCCTTCCCTTTGCTCTTTAATTTCACACCTCTTCCTGAAGATTAACATTGTGTTTTGGACATTTTTATGTGCATTTCCCTATACATAAATATTATATGAATAATTTTTTAAAAAACAGTTACTGGGGTCATCTGTACCTGATGTTTGCAGCTTCCTTAATTTATTAACTCGTCTCAAAGTTAATTCGTTCTTTTTTTTTATTATTATTATGGGTAAAAATCAAAATTCTCACAATACATACAAACATTTGTAAAATGATATATAAATATATATGCATATATGTGTATTTGCTTACATAAATGTTATTTATATATATATATATATATATATACATATATTTTAAGTAATTCGTTCTTAACAGCTACATAATATTCAGTAATATGGAGGTGCCCTTATTTATTCTTTTTTTTTTTTTTTTTTTTTTTACCGGGAGGTCCCAGGGACCGAACCCGGGTCCCTCCATATGGGAGATGGACGCCCAACCAGTTGAGCTACATCCAACCCCTTATTTATTCTTTTTAAATGTTTCTTTTTAATTATATAAATAATCTATAATACATTCTCGTCAAAGGTGCGATCAGTTCAGATAAAGTAAAAGTCCTCTGATCATCAGTCCAGTTCAAATCCCTTCCCCATTTGGTTTGTTTTACTCCCTGATTTCTCTGCTGTTAAATACAAATAATATATATCTAGAAATGTGTAGTTTCATTTTGAGCTCCCTCTTTTTTCTGCATAGATGGTATAAAATATAGATGGTATTTTGTTACCTTGCTTTTTCCATTTAATGATGTCAAATGATGTTATTTTGACACACACCTCTCACTCTCTTACTGCTGCACCGAACCCCACTGAATGAGTGGAGTGTGGTCACTGCCTTCTCAGTGGACGCTGAGGCCATATCATTTGTCTATACATGTGCATAACTGCACCTGTGTGGGTGCTTCTAGGTAGATACTAAAAAGTGGAATTGTAGGCTCTTAAGCATATGCACATTTAAAACTTTAATAGGTAATTTGAAAAGCTTCCTCATACTGTAGCACTATGTGAGAGTATCGTATCATTAGTTCTCTGTATTATTGATCTTAAAAAATTTCTGCTAAAATGGCATCTTGCTTTAATTTATATTTTCCCAGTTACCAGGGAGGTTGAATATCTTTTGTTTATATATTCATTAAAATTCATATCTTGTTTTTGTGATTTATCTCTTTATATTTTTTCCCCCCAGCTTTTCTATTGGGTTATTTATCCCTTTTTAAAATTGATTTGTAGGGATTCTTAGATATTCTGGATGTTAAACCTTTGCCTGTTAAACAGGTTGCAAATGTATTCTCCTGGGGAATACAAAGTTCCTTGTTTTTTAACTTTGTTTTTGGTGACTGCCTGAAACTTTTTTTTTCAGTCTATTGAATGTTATTTTATTGACTTTATTAATGTTCCAGGGTTCCTGCCCTGCCAAAACCATACTGGAGTTTAAAAAAAAAAATTTTTGTGGTCATATATATGTAACAAAACATTTCCCATTTTATCCGCTTTCAAGTTTATGATTCAGTGGTTTTAATCGTGTTCACACTGTTGTGCCACCATCAGACCATCTATTACCCAAACTTTTCCATCACCCCAAACAGAAACTCCGTACCCGCTAAGCAGTAACTCCTCATTCTCCACCCTGAATCTTGCTCCTGGTATTCTGTAAACTTCTTTCTATACCTGTGAATTTGCATATTATACATATTTCATATAAGTGAAATCATACAATATTTGTCTTTTTGTGCCTGGCTTATTTCATTCTTCATGATGTCTTCAGGGTTAATCCATATTGCTGCATGTATCAGAACTTCATTCCTTTTTATGGCTGAATAATACCCCATTATTGTAAGCACATACTACATTTTGTTAATCTATTCATTGGCTGATGGACACTTGGGTTGTTTCCATCTTTTGGGTATTATGAATAATGCTGCTCTGAGTATTGGTGGACAGTTATCTGGTTGAATCCCTGCTTTCTATTCTTTGGGGATATAGACCTAGAAATGGGATTGCTGGATCGTATGGTAATTCTATACTTAACTTTTTGAGAATTTGAATAAAGAAATATGCTACAATGTACAATTGTACAGTACTATACAAAGAGTAGTACATTAGAGCTTGGCTCATCTACATTTTGACAATTTCAGTCTTTTAAAAATATAATAAGCACAGCCCATATGGACAAATATGTATCATTTCATTTATGTAAACATCTAGAAATAGCAAATTTGCAGAGACAGAAAATATTAGAGGTCACCGAGGGAGGGGGAAAGGGAGAGTCACTTAGTGAGTATAGAGTGTTTGTGTAAAATTTGGAAATTAAAAAAAAAACACAAAACTTAAAAATGTCCACATATATAAAAAATAAGAGTTGAAATTGAAAATCTGCTGCAGGTCTCCCAGTTCTGGGCACACCGTGCCATTGAGTACTTTCTCGTAAGCATTTCTATTCATTTCTCTGTTATGTAGCCCCAAAAACATTTTTGGCAAAGATCAATACATTTCAGAGGACATGGGTGGCTCACAGTCTAGAGAAATTATTTTAGTCAAGTTTTTTCCCCAAATGAGATCTTCAGTTTAACCAACAGTGCTCGGTTTGTTTTGTGTTCGCTCAGTTCCCTGTTGGCTCAGCTGCTCATCCGTGTGTGACTTGGCAGAAGGCAGGCGTCGGCTTTTGGTGCCAGGAAATAGCGCCTGCGGCCCCGCTAGGAGTCAAGCCGTAGTTCCTCATGGACACTACCATCAAGTTTTAAATTTTGATTGTCAGATTTATCCAATTTTTGCTTTATGGTTTTTGCATTTTGTGTTTGTTTATAGATGTTCTTCTAGTACCTTTTTTTTTTTTTTTAAGGAGGTACCATATATTGAGCCCAGGACCTCATACGTGGGAAGCAGTCGCTCAACTACTGAGCTACACCTGTTCCCCTTTCTAGTACTTTTATTCTGTTTTTTTGTTTTTCCTTTAATCCATCTGGAATCCCTGCCCCCCCCCCCCCAAGGATAGTAATTGTCTGAATGCCATTTATTGATGAGTTAATCCTTTACCTGCTCATTTATATTGCCATCTCTCTTAACGTATCAAATTTCCATATTTGGGATTCTTTGTTCTGTTCTATAGGTCTGTTGTTCTGATTGTTTCTGGGGTTCCTTAGTACAAATCTATTTGTTTCTTGTCAGCTTTCCCCCATCACCTTGCCATAAAGCATGTATTAGTTGTCTATGGGTGAATAAAAAGTCACCCCCAAACTTAGCAGCTTAAAATAATAGACATTTGTTATCTCACAGATTTTCAGGGCAGACGTCAGGAGCAGCTTTTCTGGGTGGTTTTGGTTCACAGTCTCTCGTGAGTCTGCAGTCATGTGAAGGCCTGACTGGGGCTGAGATTCCCCTTCCAGGTGGGCTCACTCACATGCCTGTTGGCAGGAGCCCTCAGGTCCTTGCACGTGGGCCTCCATTGCTGCTTGGGTGTCCTCACAGCACTGCAGCTGACTTCCCCCAAGGGAGCAGTCCACGAGAGAGTGAGGAGGAGGCCACAGGGCCTTGACCTAGTCTCCAGAGCCACACACTTTCTTCTGTTTTACTGTATTGTTGACAGCAAGGCACTAGTCCAGCCCACAAGCAAGGGAAAGGGAGCTAGGCTCCACCTCTTCACGGGAGGAATGTCCAAGAATTTGTGGACATGCTTTAGAAGCACCACCAAGGTTTCTCTTTTCCCTGCTCAGTTACCACTTGTCAGCCTATATATTTTGTTGCCATCTCTCATCTTTGTAATCTGCTTTCCCATTTCATTTGTCATTGTGTCTTTATAACTTTTTTCATCCCCTTGCTTTTCTGTCATCCATTTAGTGAGGTTTCTAGAGCTGGTGCATCCAGAGGTGGGTTCAGTCCATCATGCTTCCCCAGTCTCTCTAGTTTTCCTTCCTTTTTTTCTTCTTCTTTCTTTTTTCAGCTTTCTTCTGCATTATGCTTTACTCATGTCTCTGTGTATCTTGATGCTCATACTTTTTTTTTTTTTGAGGTACTGGGGTTGGGGAGTGAACCCAGGACCTTGTAAGTGGGAAGCCGGGGCTCAACCACTGAGCCATATTGGCTCCCCTGAGTTGGTTTCTTTGTTTGTTTGCTTGTTGTTTGTTTTTGTTTTTAGGAGGCACTGGGAACCAAACCTGGGACCTCCTATGTGGGAAGCAGGCGCTCATCCACCTGAGCCGCATCTGCTCCTATTTTTTTAAGAGAAGTTGTGAGCTTACAAAGCAATCACACATAATGTGCAGAATTCCTATACATCACCCCTCCACCGACACCATACATTGTTGTGGAACATTTATTATAGATTATAAAAGAACATCATTAGACTATTACCACTAACTATGGTCCATAGTACACATTTGGTATATTTTTCCCATACACCCCCTATTATTAACACCATGTATTAGTATTGTACATTTGCTATAGTTCATGAGAGAGCACTCTCATATTTGTACAGTTAACTACAATCCATCTTCTACTACATGGTTCACTGTGTTATACAGTCCCATGCCTTGTACATTCTATCCAAAGTGTACACTCAGCGGCTCTCACTTTCGTTACAGAGTTCTGCACTCATCGCCCCAGTAAACCTTTGAACATTTTCCTTAGTCCAAAAGAAAAAATCCCATACCCTCTTATTGACCCTCAGCGTAGTTATAGTACCTTTGACGTTGATGCAAGAATATTGCAATATAGCTGTTAACTATAATCCATAAGTTACATTAATTGTATTTTTCTCATGCATCACCATATTCTTACCACCTTGTAATAGTGACATATATTTGTTCTAGTTCATAGAAGAGCATTCTTGTATTGTACCATTAACCACAATCCTTATCCACCTCTGGGTTCACTATGTCACTCAGTCCCTATATTATTCTCTAGGTTTCTTTCAATTGACATTTACATCCCTAGACTACCCCTTTCAGCCACAATCCCATTTATAAACCAGCCTTGTTAGTTATACTCACCATAATATGTTACCATCAACTCTATCCAATTCCACCCTTTTATAGTCAAGCTTGATGCTCATACTTTTTAACTTTGCAGTTCCCTGGGCTCATTGTTGTTGGTTTGTTGGCACATGTGTCTGCTTACCTGCTGTATTGCCTCTCTTCCTTTCTTTGTCCTTTTTTTTCCCCCTGGCAGAATTTTACCATGCATATGTTAAGAACAGAATCAGAGGACAAGTAATGAAAACTTTCCTCCTGCCAAGCCCATTTCCTCTCTTATAGAGGCAGCTTCTTTCCAGCTTGTTTGTCCGTCCTGGGACAGTCTGTTCATACAGCAGCATATAGAGTTCTGGTTGTTTTTATTAAGGTATTATCTACCTATCACAAAATTCACCCTTTTCAGCATATAGTCCTATGAGTTTTGTTTTTTTTTTTTTTAAAGATTTTTATTTATTTATTCACCTATCCCCCCCCTGCTGCCTGTGCTCCCTAGGTCAGCCAACCACGCCGTGCGGGCGGGCTTGCCTTCACCAGGAGGCCCCAGGAACCGAACCCTGGGCCTCCCATATGGTAAACGGGAGCCCTACTGATTGAGCCACAGCCGCTTCCCAGTCCTATGAGTTTTGATAAACATAGTCATGGGACTGCCACCATGGTCAGGATATAGAACAGTGCCGTCACCCATAACCATTGTCCCGTGTCCCTTTGTGGTTGACTCCTCCCCCAGCTCCACCTCGGCAACCACTGATCTGTGTTCCATCCCTCTCGTTTTACCTTTTCCAGAATGTCATACACTGTGTGTAGCCTTTTGAGTCTGCTTTCTGTCACTTAGCATAAAACCTCTAAGAGTCTTCCATGTTGCTGCGTACATCCATAGTTATTCCTTTTCATTGCTGAGTTGGACTTTGGGGTGTAGATGTGCCACAGATTGCTTATTCATTCACCATTGAGGGACATTTTGGTGTTTCCAGTTTTCATTGATTACTGATAATTGCTTCTGGCTTATAATCTGCCTTTTCTAATTAAATATAAGCCTTTTTTAATGGTTTTTAAATCCTTCTTTACCAAAGTAGTTTTTCAACATTTTTTAGTGGTGGATTATTTTCTTCAGATCAGATTTTAGGGGGAAGTCCAATATATCAAACAGATAAAAGCTGAGCTGCTGTGGGCAAGCTGCAGGGGATAGGAGTAGGTTGTGTATTTTGAGGCCTGAGCTCAGCCTCATCCCCTCAGGGGCCTGGGGTCCTCCTGGGACCAGAGCCCAGCTTAAGAAAAAAGGATTCTTAAGAGAAAAGGATCTTTTCTGTGATTGTTGTTAAAGCCTTTGGTTATTAGACATTTAGTTCGTTTCCAGTTTTATGGAAATGTGAAGATTAACACTATTGTAGATAAATATTTCTTTAGCTAACTTTCTAAAAGGAGTGTTTTTGGGTCAAGTGAAACATATAATTAAAAAAATTTTTTTTTGTTTCTTTTCCTTATTTTTTTAAAAGAAAAAAATCTCAAATTTTTTTATTATAAAAGTAAGGCATATTTTGAGCCCTGCCCTAATCAAGATACAGGAGTGAAAAGCTTCAGGGTTCCACAGCCCCTCCAGAAGCTTCGAACAACCAGCAAGCACTAGCAGAAACATCTTTCTCAAATATCCAGAAAACAGCTGAAGAATTGCAATAACAGGGCGAGTACCATATGAAGAAAAAGGCACCCTGGCTGGCCTCACCCCATCTCCTTACCAGCCTGGCATGGAGCTGACCTGCACTTCCAGCGTGGGACCCTGGTCCTGGTTCCAGAGGGAGAAGAGTAACCCTTGTGCATGTTCTGGGAGCAATTATATCTGGCCCAGTCTTTCTGGTAGCAGCCTGAGGGACTGAGCCAGGACCCTTGTCACAGGGTCACTGTCTCAGAACCTGCCCTCTGTGGAGAAGGCAGCTCACAGAGCTCTCCTACAGAATACTGTGGGAGAGTAGGCAAGTTTTATTGCCTGGGGCAAGGGATTGCTGGCTATAGGACATAAATTATAGTGCCTGGGACCATAAATTATAGTGCCTGGGACTTGTTTCCTAAGGAAGAGGGGACATCCATATCTGTGTAAATGGGGGATTTCCCAGGACCACACACACATGCCCAAGAAAAGACACATGCACAGAAAGCATCACAGAGGCCCTTATGCTTTGGCCTGGAGTGATTTTCTAAACCCATTTTATGGATAAACTCTGAAGGAAAATACTCAGCAGAGTCAATCTGCAAAGTCTGAAAAAAGGGGTTCCCTCCCTCCCTTTCTTTTGTTCTGGCATCCAAGGAAAGATCTTTCAAAACACTAGGTGGATACAAGTTTAAGGAACAGATGCCCCAGAGTCAAAATTTCAGTGATAACACATTAAAATACCAAAATATTCAGATTTCAACAAAAAATTACAAAACATACAAAGGACCAGGAAATGACAGCTCAGGCAAAGGAGAAGATTAAAGCATTAGAAACCATCAAGGAAGAGGACCAGCCCTGGGACATACCAGGCAAAGACTTTTTAAAAATGGTTCTAAATATGCTGAAAGAGCTAAAGAAAAACCTGGACAAACAAGGAAATCAGGAAAATGATAGATGGGTCCAAAGAGAATATCAATAGAGAGATGAGAATTATGAAAAGGAACCAAAAATAGCTAAAGACCACGGTGACAGAAATTAAAAATTCCCTAGAGGCATTCAAGAGCAGATTGTGCCTGGCAGAAGAATCAGTGAACTTGAAGATAAGACAATGGAAATCATATAGTCTGAGAGCAGAAAGAAGAAAAAAACCAAAGAAAAGTGAACAGAGCCTGAAGAACCTGTGGAACACTGATAAGCATACCAATATATGCATTTGGGAGTCTGAGAAGAAGAAAGGGAAAGGGGCAGAGAGAATATTCAAAGAAATAATGGCTGAAAACTTCCCCAATATAATGAAAGGCAAGAATATACACATTCAAGAAACTTAATGAATTCCAAATAGGATAAACCCAAATAAACTCACACTGGCATGTTATAATCAAACTGTCAAATGCCAGAGATAAAGAATTATGAAGTCCATAAGAGGAGGCAAAATTTCATGTCCTCAAGTATGATTTCTCATCAAACCATGGGGGCAAGAAGGCAGTGGAATGATATATTTAAAGTGCTGAAAGCAAAAAATTGCCAAGAAACTCTGTATCTGGCAAAACCGTCTTTTGAAAAATGAGAGAGATTTAGACATTCCCAGATAAACCAAAGTTGAGGGAGTTTGTCACCGCTAGACCAACAAATAAGAGATGCTAATGAGAGTTCTACAAGCAGAATAGAAAGGACAGTAGAAAACAGATCAAAGCCTTATGAAGAAATCTCTCCAGTAAGGGTAATGACATGGGTAAATATAAATGCTGGTACTATTGTACTTTTGGTTTGTAACTCTAGTTTTTACTTCCTCCAGTATCTAATAGGCAAATGCATAAAATGTAATGATAACAGCAGTGATTTTGGACTCATAATGCATAAACATGAAATTTATGGCAAAAACTACATCAAGGTGAGGGGACCAAGGGTTATAGGAACATAGTTTTTGTATACTATTGAAGCTAAGTTGATATCTGTGGTGGTTTAGAACTGTATGTACCCCAGAAAATCTTGTTCTTAGAGTTAACCCTTTCCTGTGGTGTAAACCTATTGTAAGTAGGACCTTTTGATAGGTTACTTCAACTAAGATGTGGCCTGGGGTGGGTCTTAATCCTCTTACTGGAGTCCTTTATAAATGGGATGAATACAGAGAGAGTGAAAGCTGTGGAAGCAAGAAGCTGCAAACAATGAAACCCAGAAGAGAAGGGAGAGACCACAGATGCCGCCATATGCCTTGCCATGTGATAGAGAATTCCAGGACTTCGGGAAGAAAGCATTGCCTGATGATGCCTTGATTTGGACATTTTTCTCAGCCTCGAATCTGTAAGCTTGTACGGTAATAAATGCCCACTGTTAAAAAGCCTGTCCAGGAGAGTGGATGTAGCTCAGTGGTTGAGAGCCTGCTCCCCACGTGGCAGGTCCCAGATTCAATCCCCGGTGCCACCTGAAAAAAAAAAAAGCCAATCCATTTTATGGTATCTGTGTTTGGCAGCCTAACAAATTAAAACATTATCAAAGTAAATGAGATGGTTATCAATGTAAGATGTTAAATTTAAGCCCCTTGGTAACTAGAAAGAAAATATCAGAGGATATGGAAACTTACAGAGACAGAAAAAGGACAGGTTGTCAGGGAGAATGGGGAGTTAATGCATAAAGGTAGGGTTTCTGTTGGGGGAGATGGGAAAGTTTTGGTATTGGGACTTGGTGAGGGTACCTCAATACTGTGAATGTGGTCTGACCCACTGAATGGTACTCTTGCGAGGGGTTGGAAAGTTTATGTAGCACAAATATCCCCACAATTAAAGAAAAAGAAAGAACAACTAAAGAGACAATGTCAATTAAATGCAATATGTGATCCTGAGTGGGGTCTAACAAGGGAGGAAAAAAGGCTCAAAAGGACATTATTGGGACATAAAAAATTGGAATATAGACTCTAAGCTTTATATCAATGTTAAATTTCTTGAACTGGATAACTGCACTTAAATTGGATAAATAAGTGACTATCCTTGTACTTAGGAAATGTACATGACAGTATTAAGTTTTCAAGGAGCATTGTATATACAACCTACACGCAAGTGTACAGCGAATGGATTGATAAATAGACACAGATAGATTAGCAGATATTTGGCTTGATGGATGAATGGATAGGTAAATAGAATGATATGGCACATGTGACAAAAGTGTTAAAAATGGGAGATCTGGATATCTCCCAATGAATATGTTGTAGTTCTCTCTACAAGATTTGTGCTATTTTTGTAATTGTCCTGTAAGTTTGAAAGTATTTCAAAATAAAAAGTAAAACAAAACAAAAACCCGCTAATGTATATTTCCTTCAGGCATGAAAAGGAACGGAGAACTGATGCATGCTACAAGAAGGTACCTTGAGAACATTAGGCTAAGTGAAGGAAGCCAGACACAAAATCGTACATATTGAATGATTCTGTTGATATGAAGTGTCCAGAACAGGCAGGTCCGCAGAGACAAAAGTAGATGAGTGGTTGCCAGGAGCTGGGGAGAGATTAATCGGGGAGTCTGCTGATGGGGTATGGGGTTTCTTTTTGGAGTGATGAAAAAGTTCTGGAATTAGTGATGATGGGTGCACAACTCTCCGAATAAATACTAAAACCATTAAATTGTTTATACTTCCAAAGGGTAAATTTTATGGCATGTAAATTATATATCAGTAATAATTATGCATAAAAAAAAAATCAAGCAATGCAGCAGTGTTTTAAATAAAAGTCTTGTGCCCCCGCCCCCTTCCTTAATACCTTCCCTTGCTATGTGCTGAGTCCTGGGCTGGGTGCTGGGTCTGTTGAGGGAACAAAACAAATAGATGGTCCTTGCCTTGGGAGCACTTTGGTTGGGAGAGACACATTAACCAGAATATGTCATGTATGTAATTAGACACACTGATAAGTGACAGGAAGGAGACATACAGGGGCTGAGGGGTGAAGAGGGGGGGCTGGAGGAGCATGTCTTCGAGGAACAAAAGAAAAAATAGATAAAATTGGGGTATATACTTAGGAGTAGAATTGCCAGGTTATTTGGTAACTCTATGTTCAATTTTCTGAGGAGCTGCCAAACTGTTTTCATAGTGGCTGCACCATTTTACATTCCCACCAGCCATGTATGAGGGTTGCTGTTTCTCCACATCTTCACCAACATTTTTTCCATTGTTTTATTAATAGCCATCCCAGTAGCATCTTGTAGTTTTTTTTGGAGGTACCAGGTGCCAGAGATTGAACCTGGGACCTCGTATGTGGGAAGCTAGCACTCAGCCACTGAGCCACATCAGCTTCCCTGAGTTGGTCTTTTGGATTGTTTTGCTTGTTTGTTTTTGTTTCTTCAGGAGGCACCAGGAATTGAACCCAGGACCTCCCATGTGGGAGGTGGGCACTCAACTGCTTGAGCCACATCTGCTCCCCACTTATAGTGTTTTTTTTTTTTTTTAAGATTTATTTACTTATTTATCCCCCCACCCTGTTGTTTTGCGCTCACTGTCTGCTCTCTGTATGTTCTGTGTCTGCTTGTCTTCTCTTTAGGCGGCACCAGGAACCAATCCTGGGGCCTTTCAGAGTGGAGAGGGGCCCTCAATCTCTTGCGCCACCTCAGCTCCCTGATCTCCTGCATCTCTTATTGTCGCTCTTCTGTGTCTCTTTTTGTTGCATCATCTTACTGCACCAGCTCTCCGTGCAGGCCAGCACTCCTGCACGGGCCAGCTCTCCTGCACGGGCCAGCACTCCTGCACGGGCCAGCACTCCTGCACGGGCCAGCACTCCTGCACGGGCCAGCACCCCCGCGCAGGCCAGTATTCCGCGTGGGCCAGCTTGCCACTTGGGACAGCTCACTGTGCGGGCCAGCTTGCCTTTCACCAGGGGGCCCCGGGAGTCAAACCCTGGACCTCCTATATGGTAGACGGGAGCCCAATTGCTTGAGCCACATCCACTTCCTCCCACTTGTATTTTTAATTTGCATTTCTCAAATGGCTACTGATGTTGAGCATCTTTTCACATGTTTGTTGGCCATCTGTGAATATCTTCTTTGGAGAAATGTTTATTCAAGTACTTGGCCTTTTTTTTTTTTTTTTTTTTTAACACTTGAACATTTATTAAAATTGGTCTCATTAAGAACATTCTCTCATGATCTATGAAAAGCATATAATACTAATACAGGGTGTTAATAATAGGGTGGATTGGGGGGAAAATACACCAGATCAGCCCATTTTTAAATTGGGTTCTTTGTCCTTTTTTTTGTTCAGTTGTAGGAGTTTTTTATATATTCTGGTTGCTAAGCCCTTACCATATATGTGCTTCCCAATTATTTTCTCTCATTCTATATGTTATATTTTCACTTTCTTTATAATGTTCTTAGATGCACAAAAGTTTTTAATTTTGATCAAGTCCATTTTATCTTTTTTTTTGTTCCTTGTGCTTTTGGTGCAAAATCTAAAAA
The DNA here is from genome assembly GCA_026826555.1 of Tolypeutes matacus. NCBI lineage: Eukaryota > Metazoa > Chordata > Mammalia > Cingulata > Chlamyphoridae > Tolypeutes > Tolypeutes matacus. The sequence continues at coordinate 6,513,131 of JAKSZT010054518.1, read as the reverse complement.
TCCATTGCTTACAGCAAGGTCCTGAAGATATTTCCCTTTGTTTTCTTGTAAGAGTTTTATAGTATTAGCTCTTGTTTTTTAGATCACTGAACCATTTTGAATAATTTTTGTATATGGTGAGAGGTAGGAATTCACATTGATTTTTTTGCTTGTGGATTTTCAGTTGTCCCAGTACCATTTGTTGAAGAGACTACTCTTTCTCCATTGAATGGACTTGGCACCCTTGTTGAAAATCAACTGACCATAGATGTGTGGATTTATCTCTGGACTCTCAATTCTATTCCATTGATCTGTATGTCTCTCCAATATGCCAGTACCACATGGTTTTAATTCCTGTAGCTTTGTAGTAAATTTTGAAATCAGGATGTGTGAGTCCTCCAACTTTGTTCTTCAAGATTGTTTTGCCTATTCAAGACCCCTTGCAATTCCATATGAATTTGAGGATTAGCTTTTCCATTTCTGCAAAAAAGGCTGTTGGTATTTTGAGAGAGATTGTATTGAATTTGTATTGACATCTGAACAATAGTAAGTCTTCCAATCCATGTTCACAGGATGTCTTTCCCCTTTATTTAGGCTTTCTTTAATTTCTTTCAGCAATGTTTTGTTGTTTTCAGTGTACAAGTCTTTCAGTTTCTTGGTTAAATTTACTCCTAGGTATTCTGTTCCTGTAGATGCTATTGTAAATGGAATTGTTTTCTTGATTTCCTTTTCAGATTGTTCATTACTGGTGTATAGAAACCTATCTGACTCCTGCATGTTTATATTGTATCCTGCAACTTTGCTGAATTTTTATTAGTTTTAGTAGGTTTCTTGTGGATTATTTGGGATTTTCTACATGTAGGATTATTTCATCTGCAAATAGGGATAATTTGACTTCTTCCTTTCCAATTTAGATGCTTTTTATTTCTTTCTCTTGCCTGATTGCTCTGGCTGGAACTTCTAGTACAATGTTGAATAACAGTGGTGGCAGCGGGCATCCTTGTCTTGTGCATATACGTTTATAATTGTTATATCTTCTTGCTGGATTGAGCCTTTTACCAATATATATCATTCTTTGTCTCTTGTAATCTTTTTTGACTTAAAGTCTATTTTGTCTAACAATTATATAGCCACCCTGGCTCTCTTTTGATTACTGTCTGCATGAACTATCTTTTTCTGTGCTTTTACTTTTAACATCTTTGTACCTAAAGTGAGTTTCTTGAAGGCAGCGTATAGATGGATCTCACTTGTTCATCCAGTGTGCCAATCTCTGCCTTTTAATAGGGGGGTTTAATCCATTGACATTTAAGGGAATAACTGAGAAGGAAGGGTTTACTTCTATTCAACTGTTTGTTTTCTGTATGTCTTGTATATTTTTTGTTTTTCATTTACTTCATTACTACTTTTTTTGTGTGTGTAGTTGCTTTTTTTTTTTTTTTTAAAGATTTTATTTATTTATTCATTTATCCCCCCCTTGCTGCTTGTGCTCACTGGGTCAGCTAACCACGCCATGCGGGCGGGCTTGCCTTCACCAGGAGGCCCTGGGAACCGAACCCAGGGCCTCCCATATGGTAAACGGGAGCCCTACTGATTGAGCCACAGCCGCTTCCCTATAGTTGCTTTTTTTTTGTAATGTACCATTTTGATTCCCTTCTTTTCTCTATATATTTTAGTTATTTTTTTAGTGGTTACCTTTGTAATTGCCATTAACATCAAAAAATAATAACAACCTAGTTTGACCAGTACTAACCTAGTTTCAATAGTATACAAACTCTTTATTCCCACATATTTCCAGTCCTCCACTTTATATTGTTGTCTCAGATAACATCTTTATACATTTTATGCATATTAACATAAATTTTAAATATTTTTTTTATACTTTTGTCTGTTAAGTCATAAAGGGGAAAAAGCAGTTATAAACCAAAAGTACAATAATAAAGGATTTTATATTTACCTATCTAGTTACCTTTAATAATGTTTTTTATTTCTTCTTATGCTTTCAAGTTACTGTCAAGTGCTTTTTTTTTAATTTATTCATTTTACTTTTTATTTATTTATTTTAAATTTATCCTCCCCCCTCTCCCCCTCCCCCTCCCCTCCCCCTCTCCCCTCCCCCTCTCTCCCCCTCCCCACCGCTGGTTCTCTTTGTCTGTCTGCTCATTGTTTGTTCGCCTTCTCCAGAAAGCCCCAGGAACTGAACCTAGGACCTCCTCCATGGGAGGCAAATGCCCAATAGCCTGAGCCACATCCACCCCCATGTGGGCTGCAGTGTCTGCTGGCCTGTGGCATTTGCTTGTTTAGTCGTCTGCTCATTGCAGAGGGGTGTGGGTGTCTGTCTCTTGTTGTGGTGGGGTGCAGCGTCTAGCTCTCATTGCGGTGGGGTGCGGCGAGTGCGGGCGTCTGCTTGTCTTCTTTAGGAGTCACCGGGACCTGAACCCAGGACCTCCCATGTGGTAGGTGGGTGCTCATCTGGTTGAGCCACATCCACTTCCCTCTAGTGTCCTTTTATTTCAGCTGAAGGATTCCCTTTAGCATTTTTTGTAGGGCAGGTCTTCTAGTAATAAACTCTTTCAGCTTTTATCTGGAAATCTCTTAATTTCTCCTTCATTTTTGAAGGATAATTTTGCCAGACAAAGAATTCTAGGTTGAGTTTTTTTCTTTAAGGACTTTAAATATGTCATCCCACTGGCTTCTGGCCTCCATGGTTTCTGATGAGAAATTCACTGTTAATCTAACAGGGCATCCCTTGTATGTGACAAATCGCTTCTCTCTTTCTGCTTTCAAAATCCTCTCTTTGGCTTTGGATTTTGACAGTTTCTCTATAATGTGTCTTGGTGTAGCTTTCCTAGAGTCTATCCTGCCTGGAGTTTATTGAGCTTCCTTGATGGGAATATTCATGTCTTTCATCAGATTTGGGAAGTTTTCGACCATTATTTCTTGAAATATTTTTCCTGTCCCCCTCTCTCTCTCTTATCCTTCTAGGACTCCAGTGATATGTTTATTGGTATCCTTGAGGGTGTCACCCTGAGGCTCTGCTCAGATTTCTTCATTTTTTCATTCTGCTTCTCACACTGTAATTTCAATTGTCTTGTGTTCAGGCTTGCTGGTTCCTTCTCTCTATATTCATATCTGCTGTTAAATCCATCTAGCAAATTTTTTTATTTCAATTACTGTACTTTGCAGCTCTAAAATTTCTGTTTTGTTTTGTTTGTTTTTAATAATTCCTATCTCTTTTATTTTGTTCAGATGTTTTCCTTTCCTTTGTTCTTTGTATATGGATTCCTTTAGGCCATTGAACTTATTTAAGACAGTTGATTTTAAGTCTTTGACTAATAGTTCCAATATATGAGCTTCCTCAGGGATGGTTTCTGGCAATTTTTTTTTTTTTTTCCTGTTAATGGGCCATATCTTCCAGTTTCTTGTGTGTCTTGTGCCTTTTTTTTCCTTGAGAACTGGATGTTCTGAATTTGTTTAAATTCTGGAAATCTAGTTCTATTTCTCTGGACTTGCTAGGTTTTTGTTGTTGAAAGCTGGAGCTGTCAATTCGTGACTTTTCCAAACTATTTTTGCTACCAAATGGGGAATGAAAAGAGAAAAGAGGGGGAAATAAAAAAGGTACTGCCTCTTTATGACTTCTCTGTCACTTTTCCCTGAGGGGCGATTGGAACATCAGCCACTCTCAGAGCTCTGAAGTGATCCCCAGTGATCTGAAGTGGTTGATCAAAAGCAGTGATCACCGATCAGACCACACTCCCCCAGATTTTGAAGGACTAGATCCTTATCATAAGCTCACTGTGACGTCAGCAAGCTGTACCAGGAGCCCAGATAGCATTACCCACCGCTACCTGCCACATCGTTGGAGGATGAGGGCCAGTAGCTGCTGCACTGAGGGTGAAATTCATCGATATTTACTACAGTTTACCAGCTTCTTTGTCCGGCTTTTCTTTGGTTGGGCAAGTGTTCCAGTAGACTCCAGAATTCCAAAATAGTTGATTCATACAGTTCCTGCCAGTTCATTAGTTGTTTTAGTAGGGGGACTGATTGCTGGAGTTTCCTACTCTGCCCTCTTCACACAATCGTCTCTTGCATGCACTTTTTAAAGAGTTTTTTTCCCGGACACATGTTTCTAAGCTGTCCTCCAGGAAGATGGTACCAATTGGCAGCACTGCTGGCAGCTCCAAGAGCACTGCATTCCCCCTTTCTGTCACCAAACTGGGATTATACTTAAAATAAAAATCTTAAGAATTTGGTGAGTGAAAAGATTATCTAGCATTTTAGCCAGAAGTTTTTTGAGTATTAATGATGTTGAACATAAAATGATCTTATTTTCCTTTCAGAAGCCACTGAATGTGACAGTGATCCGAAGAGGGGAGAAACACCAGCTTAGGCTTGTCCCGTCACGCTGGGCAGGAAAAGGACTGCTGGGGTAAAGTATCTGTTTCCTTTCATTCACCCCTCAGTGTCAGTTGAGTGTTTGTTAGCTATAAAGCTGGTGGGGTGAAGGGGGATGTTGGGGAATAATGGGAACCTCCAGAATGCTAGCAGAAACTCTTGGAATACTTATAGTATGAACTAGGCTGGTGCAGAGGTGGAGGGAGCGAGTCCCTCTGGCTCTTTCATTAACTGGGCATTTGCTTTAAATGAGTTGAAGAATGTAGGTGAAAAGCTTGGGAGGGCTCACTTTCTGCTGTTCCTGAATACAGCCATCAAACTGTTCCTTTTTTTTTTTCCTCCCTGTTTTTCTTCCAGCTGTAACATTATTCCTTTGCAAAGATGATTGTCCTTGGGGAACTGTGACAGGAAAGCATCTTCCCATGCCCTGGACTCGGGTCTAGTGGGGATTTCCTCATTCTACTCTCTCCTTGAAGCTGAAGCATCTGGAAGAGGCTGGAAGCCTGAACTTCTAGCTGGTGGAAGTGCCGTGGTCTGCCCATGTAATCTGTCTGGATTAAGGCATTGTTAAAAATTTGATTTGTATTTAATGACTTTTACAGATTAGGCCATGACCCTAAATGGGAATCCTCTTGATTGTGGGAGAATGGGTGGGAGTTAATCCTACAGGTGCTTATATGACTTTATTCTTTTAGGGAATTTTTTTTTTTTTTTTTTTTTTAGTTCTCAAATAAGTACAGTTTTGCAGTGTGTTGATATGACTATTACCCCAACTGAACTTCTTTTGAACCTCTCAATCCAGAGCTCGGATGGGGGTCAGAATGTCTGCAAAGAAAGTTGGGGAAAATAAACTGGCAGTAGTGCTGATGTCAAGATTTGACCAGCAATGTCTCAGGAATGCCATCCTTTAGTGACTGAGATTTCCAGACATTTATGCTGCACTGTCTGCTTTCTCTGCCTTGAGGCATTGCTGCTCTGCTGTGGGAATTGCTGAATGGTTCTGTGCATCCTCAGCAGCCTGGCTTCCAAGGCTGTACTTGTTTATTTTGGAGAACAGGAAAACCTGGAGGCTCCCCAGGTCGTGGTGATACCGACTTGGTGTGGGCTAATCCACCAGAGGGCAGCAAGCTCCCTTAACTTCTGGGAAAAAAAAAAAAAATCTCCAAATTAGCTTCTAATTTGACTTTTTTGTAATTGAACCTTCTGACCATAACCTCAGATCACCACTATTTTGTAAACTGCCACGTTGTAGTTGACATTGCTGATGGAAACAAACAGTGTTTGCAGTTCTGACCTCTTGAAAATGCTTTATTTCTTCTTTTATTTTCTCTCTCTTTCTAACATGGTAAAACAGGTTTCAGTGAATCCCAGTTACTCTTATTTGTTGTCTTTCTTTCTTCCTCTCTTCATGGTATCACTGTTTATTTCCACAGTTCTTTCAGACCATTTTCTGCTTTGGAAGAGGTCTGGCACATTCTCCTAAGGAATCCTGTGTTCCTTGGGATTGGATTTACCTCTGCTAGGTACAGATAACAGCTTGTCCTGATGGGAGTCAGTATTGGGGTGTGCTTCCTACCGTGGGTTCTCAAGCTCAACTTGGAAGTCCTCTTGCTTCCCCCAGCTGTACATTCCAGCCAGACCACTTGTATTCTCCTCTTATAGCCACACACGTGCCGTATTTACCAGGGTTTGCTGTTTCAATTGTGTGTTCTAGTTCCATGTTTTCCTATCTTTCTATAAGCCCCAGACTACAATAAACAGTTTGCACCATCCCGTTTATCTGTTTTTCTTGCGTCGTCTGCAGCTTTTCAGCACTGGGGCTGGGGGTCTAGTGGGGAGAGTGGTTCACAGTCTCCTGAAGTGAGGGCAGCCAAGAGTCTCCTGCCTCAGGCTGATGGCTGCTTTCCTGCAGGCCTCCCTTTACAAATCAGGATGGCCACATATTGCCGTCTTCTGTGAGATTCTAGCCGAGTCACTTTGACATTGAATGATCCTAATACATTTAACCAGAGTGGTTTTGCAGAAATGCTTTGGGAAAGGAACAGCAAGATTAGGTTACCTATGTAATATTTAATCCCAGCAGGCTAAAATTCTTTCCACAACAGTAGTGCTCCTGTGACGCTGTGGGGAGGACAGAAATACATTCTGTGTCCATGAGACCTGGACGTTTTAGTTTGCTTTTGGCAAAGAGAATTTATCAAACACTTCCTACATCTTTACTTGTCAAGTCTTCAGAAAGTCAGAATTGCCAGTATCTGCCGCTGCAAGCTCGCAGGAGATGGCACTTTGGGAAAGAGTGAGGAGGGGAGGGGAGGAGAGGGAGAGGAAGCTAAGACAGTAAAATCCGGCGGCGCCTCTCCCCCATGACCGGCAGAGGGCGTCCGGCCCCGCTTGCGGGCGCTTTCTGGACATGTGAGCCGCCGTCCGGGCATCTTGCTTTACGGCCTATCGCCCGCACGCTACCGCGGTTACCATGGGGACTGGGCTTTGGTGACAACCGTAACTAGGGAGCCTGTGGTGACAGCCACAGGCCCAGGAGGTGGCCAGGCGATTCGTGTGGCGGCCTTGGAGTACCGGTGTGGGCGCGCTCTGTAAGCCAGGGGCGGAGGCCTCGGGGCCCAGGCGGGGGTCGCCGGCATGGCGGGGCCTGTGTTTCCCGGGGAGGGGGTGGTGGTCCCCTCTCCCGGCCCGGGCGGGGTTTGGGATGCTACCAGGGAAACCACAGACTCACACACCTGCCACCCCTCTCAATGCTTCGCGACACGACTGGGCATCGAACCCGTCCCCGTCAGGATTCACTCGCGAAGTTTCCATCAGTCAAAAGACGCCCTGTGGTAACAGCCTAGACCTGAAATCATAGCAGTGATTTTTCAGGTCGAGGAACTGAGTATCAAAGAGATCTGCTTCTTACTGAACAGTTTCAACGTTCAGAGCTGCAAATTCTTAAGTTTGTTGTAAGGAATAAATAAGAGAGCATATGTTACAGGGCTTTACAACTGTTAATTTCTCCACAAATCAAGGTTACTTTTATCCCCTTAAAAACATTCACTACCATTTCTTGAGTATTCTGTCCCGGAGCTCTGTTGAGCATTTCCATAGGTTACCTAATCTTCACAACAGCCCCATAATTAGGAATTATCATTTTTATTCTGACCATCAGCCAATTTAGACTCTGAGGGATAAGTGACTTGCCCAAAGTCATGGGTGCAAGTGAGCAGTGGAACTGGGATTCAATGCTAGGACAGGCTGACTGCCACACTGTTGCTTCACTTATTTATATTGTTCCAGTTGTTGCTAATGCCTCAGTTATGTGTTTTGCTGCTTGTGGGACTCTGGATATATTTAAAATTAGTTTGAGGGCTCTAAGGTTATTCCCAGAAAGATGAGAGGCCCTGGAACCAATATTTTTTAAGAATTGGGACAGGCTTTCTTGAGGCTATGGCATTCATTTTTATTGCTATGGAAAGGAACCTGAGCTGGTATTGCACATTTCATCAATTAGGTTAGTGAACCAGGAATTAAAAATGGGAAGCAGAGAAATTTGCTGATTATTATGCTCAAAATTTCTCTAGAGGAAACTACAGAGAAGAATGTCAGATGCAGAAGAAAACCCACTAGAAGAAACAGAAAAAGGCAGAGGAACAGAAATGGAAGGAGGAGAAGAAGATCCAAATTACCTAATGGTAGAAGATATGCAACAGGAATCAGAAGAAGAAGACACATTAGCAGAGAAAGAGTCTCAGGAGGAGGAGGAGGAGACTGCAGGAGAAGAAACAGAGGACCAGATTCAAGAAGCGTATGAGGAGGAGGAGGATGCAGGAGAAGAAACAGAGGAACATGTTCAAGAAGCAAATGAGGAGCAGGAGGCTGCAGAAGAAGAAACAGAGGAACAGGTTCAAGAAGCATACGAGGAGGAGGAGGCTGCAGGAGAAGAAATGGAGGAACAGGCTCAAGAAGCATACGAGGAGGAGGCTGCAGAAGAAACGGAGGAACAGGCTCAAGAAGCATATGGGCAGGAGGCTGCAGAAGAAACGGAGGAACAGGCTCAAGAAGCATATG
>JAKSZT010054518.1:6477150-6504691 GCA_026826555.1 Tolypeutes matacus | reverse complement strand
GCAGGAGGCTGCAGAAGAAACGGAGGAACAGGCTCAAGAAGCATATGAGGAGGAGGCTGCAGGAGAAGAAATGGAGGAACAGGCTCGAGCAGCAGCAGAGGAGGAAGAGGCTGTAGGAGCACAGGAAGACACCAGACTGGAGAGACTTGTGTTTACTGATTCCTTATTAGCCATATCAGGAATTTTCCCAGTAAGTAGTATTTGTATGTAATTCATTCATTCATTCATTCATTCATTCATCCATCCATTTATTCAGAATCATTAACTGAATGCTTAACATATGTCAGGCTATGGATATACAAAACCAAATAAGACACAGTCCATTCTCTCAAGGAGCTCTAGAGTGCATAGGGAGGCAGATATACAGACCAAACATAACAATGATGTGTTAAGTGCAGTGATTGAGAGATGCACAGGAGATAAGGAGGATGATCCAGGAAAGCTTGTTGGAGATGTGTTCCAGAACTGACTTTGAAAGGGCTGGTAGGGGTCAGCAGAAGTGTGCTTGTCCAACAGAGTCAAAGTGGTATTAGTAACCTAGGCTTCCTGCAGTCTAGCCTCTCTCTGCATGAAAACTCAGCCCTGGTCCAAGGATAATAAGACCTTGTGACTAGTTAGCCTTTTAGAGATCTCCATTGCTGCTTAGAAGAGTGATATTACTGTTGTGTGTCTGTTAATAGGCTTTTATATAATATAAAATATATATATTATATATTTTAAAGAACAAACCATCCCAAGCCCCTTTTAAAAACACTTCCTAATTCCAAGGTGAAGCTAACAGACTAAAGTCTGATTAATTAGGAATAGAAAAGAAAAGAAAAACGGATAGGGAGAGAGTAGCAGCTTGTTTTGTCTTTGGAATCACAATCTTCTTTTATTTCTTTTTGATTCAAAGCATTCATTACAACCAAAGGATTCCAAGTTTTCAAGAGACCTGAGCTTACAATTTGAATTACGTGATTTGGATCAAAGCGGTTCTGACAAACCACAGAGTAGTTACCTTGAAAAGCGGCCCTCAGTTGAGGTTGAGGAGACAACCTACCAGAAGCCTGAAGATGAACTGGGACAAGAGCGAAGAACACAGGAACCAAGAAAGGGAGAATGGAGGAAAAAAAGGAGAATATCGTATTTCAAACATGAAAAAAAAGGAGTCCAGCCCAAAACAGAGGTCCAAAAAGAATCACTGGTGTCCGCCACCACAGAAGATGGTTTGTTTAAAAAGGATGACAGTGCCAGCATGTACCCCTTGGTAAGCAGCTCATGCCACCCTCCCCCCAGTGTATTGGGAATATCGTGAAATAGGGGGATTTGATGCATGTGGAAAAAAAAAAAAAAAAAGCCACCAGAAAGATACTTCCTAAACTTTTAAAGTTCAGCTAAGAGTTCTGGCTGGACATGTGCGACAAAACGTGAATGTGAACGTGAATGCTGCATCTGGGTTCCATAGCTTTGCTCAACAGGCAGGAGATTCCGGGCATAGTTTGTCCTTTGCATAGGGTGCTCTTTGGAGTGGGAGATTCAAAGTTCTTCCTCCTTCCCTCCCCTCCCTTTCTGTTCCTTCCTCTCTTCCCTTTTTCCCCTCCTTCTCCCCTCTTCCCTTCCCCACTTCCCTTTCCCTTTCCCCCTTCTCTTCTTTCTCTCCCTTCCTCTTTCTTTCCTACTTTCTCCCCTTCCCCTCTTCTTCCCCTCCCCTCCTCCTTTCCTCCCCTCCCTCCCCTTTCTTCTCTCTCTCTCTGTTTCTCATATTGTAGTATTCTTTCATCTCACCTATTCCTCCCCTTTCCCCTCGCTCCTCACCTCTTCTGCCTTAACTGAGTTGATACCTTTACAAGCTTCTGTTCCAAGCCACTGATGGATCAGAGAGCGAAAAGTCTGGCAAAAGTAGAAGCTGCTGCCGAAAAGCACCAGTTTCTAGAGGAATCTACATTTGCTGCTACTGCAAATATTCCAGGGAGGCACCATCTGTGAGGAATAAAAATAGCATTTACCAAGAGAAAGGAGGGTTTTTTTTTTCCTTCCTCCATCTGCTACTTTCTGAAAATTGTTTCCCAGCGTTCATCTCCTTTTTTTTTTTTTTTTTTTTTTTCCTTCTTTCCCCTTAGATTCATGCCTTTGGAAGATTTAGATGCAATAAAGTGTATATAAAGTCCTTAACATAGTTACACATAGTAAGCACTTGATAAATGTTAGCAGCTATATGATAATGATGATGGTGATGATGATGATGATGATGATGGGGGAAAGATGCATAGTGGGAAGTTGAGACAACTAAAAGCTTTTCTGTAGATTTGACTTAATTTGAGCATCGGAGTTAAAGGTTCTCTCCAATTGCTCAATCTGAAAGAAAGAATAGTTGAGTTTTAGAACCCAAGATGATTTTTGCTGAGGCAGCTAACTAGAATCAGGAAATACCGTTAAAGAGAACAACCAGGGGGCGGATGTGGCTCAACTGGTTGGGCGTCCGTCTGCCATATGGAGGGACCTGGGTTTGATCCCCGGGACCTCCCGGTAAAATAAAAAATAAAAAATTAAAAATTAAAAAAAAAAAAAAAAAAAAGAGATCAACCAGTCTTTGTGCCAGGACCCAGCTACCTGGACCTGACAGGAGCTGCTCCCCAGGTCTGGGTTTCCTGTTGGCCTTGGGCTTCTGGCAGTATCAACTTTCCTAGACTGACTCCCTTTTCAAATGTGTTTAACTCTTGAGTGCATCTTCTTTCTTCTTTCTTTTTCCTTCCTTTCCCTGCCCTTCCCTGCCCTGCCCCTGCCCTTGCCCTTTTATTGCTCTTTTTTTTCAATGTGTCAAAAACTTTAACTCATGAAATAATGAGGGAACCAATAAGATGCTTTAACTGATTCAAAGGAAAATTCAGAGTGCCACATATTTATAGGCAATCTGGAATGCTGAAATAAATTTACAAATAGATTAAAAAAAAAAAAACTATCAATGTTCAGAGCAGTGATCAATTCATTACATTCACTGGACACAATTCATTTGTATTTCTATGGGTGGGACTCATTTTGCTTTTGCTTTTTATTAAATGATACATGCTTTTTGTAAAAACATTCAGGCAACACATAACCCTGTTTGAAGGCAAAGATACACACACACACACACACGCACACACTCCTACCCCAATCTCACTTCCCTGAGGTAACTTCTGCCGCAGTTTGTATATTTCTAAACCTTTTCCTGTGCACATACAAGCATATTCTCTGCCCATGCACACATGCACTTTTTGTTTTTTTTTTTAACCAGTGAGATATTCTCCATTTCTGAAAAATGTTTTTCCCGCTTAATATATCTTAGAGGGTTTTTTATATCAGTGCATGTAGAGCTACCTTTTTTTTTTTTTTTAAACTTAACTCTTCCCCTCTTAATGGGTATTTTTTTTTTTTTTAAAGATTTTATTTATTTATTCATTTATCCCCCCCTTGCTGCTTGTGCTCGCTGGGTCAGCTAACCACGCCGTGCGGGCGGGCTTGCCTTCACCAGGAGGCACCGGGAACCGAACCCGGGGCCTCCCATATGGTAAACGGGAGCCCTACTGATTGAGCCACAGCCGCTTCCCTTAATGGGTATTTTTGTTGCTTCCCATTTATTTCTTTTTTAAAATTTCAAATTATTTTTTTATTTCAAAATTTTTTTTTAATTTTAGAAGTTGTGAGTTAAAACAATCATGCATACCATACAGGATTCCCATACATCGCCCTACTACCAACACCTTACATTGTTGTGACATTTGCTACAAATGATAAAGGAACATCATCACAATATTACTGCTGTCCATAGTCCATAGCTTAATCATATTTGGTATATTTTTTCCACAAACCATCCTATTATTAACACCATGTATTAGTATTGTACATGTGCTATAGTTCATGAGAGAATGTTCTCCTATTTGTACTGTTAACCACAGTCCATCACTCACCACAGGGTTCACTGTATAACACAGTCCCCTGCCTTGTACACTCCATCCAGAGTGTACCCTCAGTGGCTCTCAGTTTCATCACAGAGCTATGCTGTCATCAGCTCAGTCCATTTCAGAACGTTCTCCTTACTCCAAAATGCTTCCACTTTCTTGCTCTCACAAAAGGTGCTGTAGTGAGCGTGCTTCCTTTTCCATCTCTGTTTGTACCTGCAACATCCTCCTTTTCCTTTGGGTTGCCTGACTCACTCCAGTGTTAAAGGCAAATATGTACTAGGGATCCCATCTCCAGCTAAAAAACAAGGAAATCACACATATGTGAAAAGGAATCTTTAATATAGTGAAATCCAGTTTTGACAATAAAGTTTTGTTTTCCAGATCACAATGTTTTAGAAAAGATTGATGTAAGAGATGTCTATTATATGATTATTTGCCATGAATGTTAAGACTCTTGCAAAATGCGATGATTAATTTTATTTGATTTCAATAATTATGACTGCTGCTTGAGTAAGAAGGTCTGTTACTACTGAGTGGAGTCAGCTTAGTGTTGACTTTGGGAAGATCTATTTTAGCTGTGATCTGTGTTTTCTTTATATAACTAATTTGTTAAATGACAAAATAAATTTCCAGGATGAATAATATGCCTTTAAGAATTAGCAAGTGTCCAAAAGAACAATCTTATTTGAAGGGATTGGTTTTGAAGAACCAGCCAAATATTAAATAATTCTGTTCCTAGAAGGTGCAGCTGGAGACAATTATGACTTCATAATTCTACCACTCACACCCACATGGTAAGAGATCTAAATATAAGTACATATCTTAGGGAATGAGCAGACGCAAGGAGGAGAGGATGGAGCACAAAAAGTGTAGGAGAGAGAAGTTGGCCACGTTGCCTAGTATGTCTTTCTTGAGGAGAAATATTTATCAATTTAGCCTTATAAGTATTTATTGTTCGAAGAGAAGAAGGAGAACTTATCAGATTTTGTTCCTGTATCTCAGTATGATTCACTGATTTTTAGCAACTAATCACTTAACCGTCACTTTAAACACTCAACCACATTCTGTTTATTGGCCGTAGTTTGGTAAAAGATTTTTAAACACAAGAATACTACATAAATATACTAATGTTGAATTAAAGGCAGTAGCCATACATATAGTACCTATAATTTTTTGTTTCATGAAATTTTATTTTGGATTTTTTCTTGGGAATTTGGAATTTTTAATTCTTCTACGGAAATTTTGTCTCTTTATCCCTCCAGGAAAAATGACATGTAAGGACCAATTATGCAGGCTGAATGATGACCGTTCTTCTAAAATTGCTTAGTGACTTTACTGTGCCTTGTGCGTTTGACCTCTTTTCATGCTGGCTCTGTGTGTGGTACCGAGCTAGGTCTAGGTCGTGGGATGTGGAAGAATAGAAAGTTGCTTCTATTTACCATTGACATCTTTATTTTCTTTTTAAATTGAGATATAATCCCCAGACCATAAAATTCACCCCTTAAAAAGTACAGTTCAGTGGTTTTTAGAATATTCACAAAGTTGTGCAACCATGACCACTAGCTAATTCCAGAACATTTTCATCACCCCAGAAGGAAACCCGGTCCCTGCTGGCAGTCACTCCCTGCTTCCCCTCCCCTCAGCTTTATTGAGCTATAACTCACATACCACACAATTCACCTGTTTGAAGTGCACAGTTTCAGTATATTCACAGAGTTGTGCATCTGTCATCACAACCAATTTTAGAACATTTTCATTATCCTCAAAAGAATCCCCACCCCCTTAGCCACCACTCCCTAGTCTCCTCCTTCCCCCCAGTCCCTGGTTACCACTTATCTGCTCTGTCTCTACAGATTTGCCTGTTCTAGATATTTTATGTAAAGGAGTCTCATACAATATGTGGCCCTTTGTGTCTCACCTTTTAGCATATTTTCGTATTTTCAAGGGTCATCAATGTGTTACCATGCTGCCGAGGACTTTCTTGACGTCATTTCCCTTCCCTGGATAGTGGATGTCAAATCCTTCTCCAGGGGCTTTGGCCGGGAGAGCCTGCCATCGTGGCTTGGGGCTTAGCATACTTGAGTGTCTTGCTGGTTTTGCCTTTGTCTTCCAGTCCATGACATGGTCGTTTGGATGGAACAGTTCTCTTCCTGTTTACTATATTCGAGATGAAACACAGCGAGTTCTCCTTTATATCTGTGCACACACTGTGGTCATCTACGACGTGTTCAAGAATGACCAGCGCCACCTTCGGGTATGCAGGCTTTTCTTACTGAAGGTGAAGAAGAATGTCTTTAACTTGCACATGGCATTTTATTTTGTATTTCAAGGGCTGACTTCATTATATCACTGCCATACTTTTCTACCTCTGTTTGGAACGACAGCCAGTCCTGTCTTTAGAAACAGATGTTATTGTTCATTGTCTCTCATCTAATTAGAATCAATGTACAAACAGCAGTTGATGTTCATTTTATAGTTGTAGACACTTAAAACAACTGTATTTCTTACAATTTCGTAAAAACGTGGCAGGATTTTCCTATTATAGTTCATGTTGTCTCCACAGAGCTATAGTATAACACAAAAGGCAGCTATTTAGAAGGGGTTTAGACCTAATTAACACTTAGACTTCTTAAGTCTACTATGACTTAATATGCTGAGAAGTGGGTAATATCCCCATTTTATAGAAGGGGAAACAGGCTTATAAGCATTTAAATGATTTAGGTGACAAGATTGCAGTAGTAAATGTGAAGCCAGGTCTTGAATCTAGGTCTCCTGACTTGAAATTATTAAGTAGGTGGAGGTATCCTCCTAGTGCCTCCCTCCCTTCATTCCCCTATCCCCCAGCACTTCCTGTATGCCAGCCTTTCCCACGCCACACCGCTTCCTGTGTTCCTAACATTTTGACCCCTTTCATTTTCATCATTTACCTTTTGAAATGTCATATTTTCTTAGCATCTGACTTTCCACTAGTTAACCTGGTCAACAGTACTATGTCTCCCTTTTCAATGGAAATACATTTTAGTAGGGACCTTCCACAGTCAAAGCCTTGATCAAAAATGTCACGAAATATTTACCAAGAGCGTAGTCAACACTCAGCATTATGCCAAGGAGCCAAAACATGTGCATGCAACTTAAGGAATTTGTTTTCTAGAAAAGAAGTCCAGCAAAAAAACACATGGGAAAAAAAAAAAAAAAAAAAAAAAAACCAGCTAGCAACTCTCCTTGGAGCTTAACTGAATGTGCAGCACTGAGCACAATGGTCCAAGCAGAGGGAGAAGGGCAAGTTTGATGTTGGCTGGCTCAGATTCTCAGAAAGAGCAGGAATGGGCAGATGTGCTGAGATGTAGGGAGGCTTAAGAAGAGGTGTCAGCAGGCCAGTTGGGGGAGACAAGCCTCACCAAAGTCAGATGGATGGGAATGGCTTGGCCATTCATTCATTCACCCATTTATTCATCCCACAAATATTCATCCTCATCACTGTGTGTCGGATCATGAGAATGTAGACAGGAACAAGACAGATCTAGTTCCTGCCCTCATGTAGCTTACAGTATAGTTGGGGAAACAGGCATTAAACAAGTGAACATATAGATACATGATTATAAATTGTAATAAGTACTTGAAAAGAAATTAAAAATGCTCTAAGAGAGAAAATCAAGGGTGGGAGGAGACTTACTTTAGACTGGGTGGGCAGGGAATGTAAGGGGCTATTAATTCTGAGACCTGAAGGAGGAGAATGAGCTGAGTGGGGACAGCATGGGGAAGGAACATTCCAGACAGCGGGAGCTCTGAGGGGCCAGAAAGTACTTGGGAGTTTTGTGGGTTTCTGTGTGTGAGGCCCAGAAAGGAGGCCAGCGGGGCTGGGCAGAGCGGGTGAGGAGAGATGAGGGAGGAGAGGTTACAGGGGCCCTTTCCATGTGGGAGTGTTAGGAGCTCATTTGTTTTTCCAGAAGGTTCCTCTGATGTGTGTGGAAAGGATTGGGGGAGGGTGAAAATAAAAGCGGAGAGACCTGTGAGAATGCTTTTGCTCTAGAACTGGTTTTTGGCCTGATGTGAACAATCTTTTACGGACATGAGGCTGGCAGGAGGTTCAACTGAGGGATTGGGGTGGGGTGTGGGGGGGTTGTGTAGCTCAGACACTTATTCTCAACCAGGTTGGGAGTTGGGTACATTGAGTACATGATTTGACCCCGCAGGAGCCTCTGTTCCTATGGGGAGGGTAGCTCGTTCTTCAGGTGTTTTGAAGGAGGAAACATTTGAAAACCACAGACTAGGAGATGGGAAACTCCAAGACAGGCTGGTGGGATTAGAATGTTTAGCAAGATGAGCCTAGAAAGGGAGCTCAGCCCTCTCTGGGAGGAGTGAAGGGGGAGACAACTCAGCCTTTCCTACTAGTGCCCAAGGCTAGGCCACATCTTTGATGAGTCAAAGCATTTCTCTCCGTTTCTGTAGGGCCACCCTAATGCTATCTCCTGCCTTTGCATCAGTGAAGACAGGCGGTGGATCGCCACTGCTGACAAAGGGCCAGACTGCCTGATAATTATATGGGACTCCTTCTCAGGGTAGGTCTTTTTTTCTTCTAGTGTCTGTGAAGTATCAGCCACTGTGACTAAGCAAAGAATAGTAATGCCCATCTGGGGATGCAGAAGCCAGTGATGGGAGGCAAGGTGGGGGGTGCAGTTGCTGGAGAAGCCTGGTTGTCCTGTTGTCTTGAGACCTGATGGAGTGACATTACCTTGGTGAATTTCCCATTCATGGATCTTGGTTTTTTAAGCCCAGGAACTTGGTTTTTTTATGTCTCAGAGTAGACTGGGCTCAGGGAGATTGACTCACACTAGCCCAGCTCATAAAAGCTCAATGCATAAACCAGATGCCAAATCTCCCATTTACAATGAAAACATTAGCTTTAAAAGGACTGTATTTCTTATTGCTGGTCAAGCTGCCTCTTCCTGGGCAGTACTTGATGGGCACCACCAAGTGTCTCTCCCCTGGCTCTCCAGCAGGTTTTCTGCTGCACGTTCTGCCTTTCCTGGGGCACGTTCAGTCCACTTACACTGCCATAGTTTTGGACATGCTACTAATGAGAGGCTTTCCACAGCTGCTGTTTTGCTTCAGCCTCTTTCCACTTCCATCAACTCTCTCCTGCTCATAGCATTTAAAAAAATTTGGGAAGCGGCTGTGGCTCAATCAGTGGGGCTCCTGTTTACCATATGGGAGGCCCCGGGTTCGGTTCCCGGGGCCTCCTGGTGAAGGCAAGCCCGCCCGCACGGCGTGGTTAGCTGACCCAGCGAGCACAAGCAGCAAGGGGGGTATAAATGAATAAATAAATAAAATCTTTAAAAAAAAAAAAAAAAAAATTTAATACTGCATTTTTGTTTTTTAAGAACACTTTCAGATACAGAAAAATTGAGAAGAGAATACAGAGGTTTCCCATATATCCCTCACCCAGTTTGCCGTTATTGACACCTCATATTAGTATTTTGAATTTGTTACAATTAATGAACCCCTATTAGTAGAATATTAACTAAAGTCCCTCTAGTTTATTCAGCTTTCTTAGATATGGCAGGGGAGTTTAAAATGGATAAAAGTAAATAAATAAATAAATCTTTTAAAAAAATAGTCGCTTTACTAAAGTGACAGATTAAAAACCACAGTTATGGGAAACAGATGTGGCTCAAGCACATGGGAGGTCCTGGGTTTGGTTCCTGGTGCCTCCTAAACAACAACAAAAACAAACAACAAGCAAAACAAGCGAAAAAACCACCTCAGGGAAGCTGATGTGGCTCAGTGGTTGAGTGCCAGCTTCCCACATACGAGGTTCTGGGTTCAATCCCCGGCTCTGGTACCTCAAAGAATAAAACAAACCAACCATAGTTCTTCTTTAAACTTTATCATTTGATTTGCAAATCTTATTCTATTTATAAATCTAGCAAATTTTTGTAGGTGCCTTATAGGGGGCTTTGATTGTTTGGCCCCATTTATAAATTTGGTTATTAATTCCTTTTAAGCATTTAAAACTACATTTAGAAATTTAATGCATTCAGTTTTGTTTTTAAATTCTTTAGGTGTATAATGAACAAATCCTTCATAAGTACTTAATTCCTGTAAATCTAATAAATGAGACATAAATATGGCAAATCTTAGGTTCTCTTGTATTCTAATGTTGTTTATAAATCTAATGCAAAACAAACAAAAAATAAGCCTAATGCAATTTCAATTTAAAATCACAATTAAAAACTACACATTTTAGATTAAAATCATAAATCTAGTCTGTTAGACACTCTTTTTTTTTTTTTTTTTTTTTTTTTAATTTTACCAAGAGGTCCCGGGGATCGAACCCGGGTCCCTCCATATGGGAGACGGACGCCCAACCCTTTGAGCCACATCCATCCCCCGGGCCCAACCATTTGAGCCACATCCGCCCCCCATGTTAGACACTCTTAAGTCAAATCCTCATTGCTAAAAAATGAACAAATTTCCAGTCACAAATATATTAATAGGACAGGCCTGACTTACTTTCTTTTCTCCATATTTAATTCTAAATATCCCCAGGAATAAGATACACTTTCTGACTAAAGATACCATTATGTCAATATCAGCAACTTGGGGATTGCCTTCCCTAGTGAATTTTGGGGGCTGCTTCTCAGTTAGATGAAATTTCTTAAATGATAGAGAATCCGGGAGGCCTATAGCTGGGAAACACACTTGGTTCCAGGCAGTTGGGACACTGATGTGGCTTGCTGAGGCCTGTTTTATATTTAGTGTAACACAAAGGACTGTATAATGAAAAAAAAAAAAATGTAGCCACGTAGCCCACGTATCTGATTTAGTTTTTTACTACCCACTCTTTTCTTCCAATGGCAGTCTGTAGCCCCACCAAGGATACAGCTTCCTTCCATCATTGCTTCCATGTATTTCTTTGACTCTCTTAGATATTTAATCATCATCTAATTAAATTCTGCATATTGTTTGAATATGGTTTTGTTTGAATCTTTCACTTTAAAGACTTGCCAGTGACACAATACAGAAGCTGAAAGGAAAGCCCTTCCCCACCCAAACCCCATCTCCAGAGTAACTATCATTTACAGTTTAGAGTCTCCTCCTCCAGGCGTTTTTCTTTACATATAAATACATACATACACACATATATATGCACACACACACATAGAATATATAATACAGTATGATGCTATGTATACTGTTCTGCAATTTTGTTTTGTTTTGTTTTGTTTGCCCACAAAGTTTTGGTCACTCTCCCAGATCTACCTCATTCGTTTTTTTGTTTGTTTGTTTTTAGGAGGTACCCGGGATTGAATCCTGGACCTATACATGTGAAACAGGTGCTCAACCACTTGAGCTACATCTGCTCCCCTACCTCAGTCTTTTTATTTATTTCTTTTTCTTTTTATTTATTTATTTTTCCCTCATTCTTTTTAAAGGCAGCATAGTTTTTCATTATATGGTTGTGTCATAATCTTCTTTAACGCTTTCCCTATTAAGGGACATTTGTGTCGTTTCCAGATTTTTTGCTGTTAGAACAGTGCCACAGTGACCATGAATTTAAATTTATCTCTGTTTCTTTTTTCTACTATTTCTCTAGTATAAAGTTGGATCATAGGGTATATACATTTAATTTTTGCTAGATACAGCTAAATGGCTGTCTGAAAAGGCAGCACTCATTTGCATTCCTTCTTGCGCAGGACCTTGCCAGTACTCCTGAGTGCTGGGCCCTTTTGTCCAAGTCATCTTTTTTCATATTTGCAACCTTCATGCCTGGCACTGGATCCGTGTGCTCAAAAATAAAGGAGTGAGGGAGGCGGCTGTGGCTCAATCAGTGGGGCTCCCGTTTGCCATATGGGAGGCCCCGGGTTCGGTTCCCGGGGCTTCCTGGTGAAGGCAAGCCCGCACGCATGGCGTGGTTGGCTGACCCAGCGAGCACAAGCAGCAAGGGGGGTGGATAAATGAATAAATAAATAAAATCTTAAAATAAATAAATAAATAAATAAAAAGATAAAGGAGTGAGAGATGGGAGCTCACGAAGAGAACAAACAGCACATTTATGGTGCCCTGAGTTGTAATGTTTCTGGAAGGTTTGAGCTGAGCTCCCACTTGCCCCGGACCCCTCTGGGAAACAAGGTATAACTCAGCAAACGTTCCCGCCTCCATCTCCTGTTTTGCAGGATTCCTGTGCACACAATATTTGACAGCTGCCCCAAAGGCAGTGGCATCACGGCGATAGCCATTACCCGCGACGCCAAGTATCTGGCCACCATCTCAGATGCTGAGGTCCAGGTAAGGGCCTCTGGAGTCAGAGGCTCCTGTGGCCTGGCTCATGGTACTTGCCTTAGTTAACCTTTGCAGAGTTAAGCGAAGTGACAGTGTTATCACAAGAAGAGAAAGTTACTTCGCCAATCTACGGAAACCTCATTTCCCTCTCCCTCCTATTCCCTTGCAGCAAATTTGCATCTGGAAGTGGACCTTAGCTGTGGAAACACCTGCCTGCACACTGGACCTTAACAAAGAATATGGTTTCCAGGTGAGTTCACCCCAAGCCTGCAAAGACCAGCCTGAACTCACACTGACGCCAGGTCAGAATCTACTTTTTGTTTCAGTGGAGTCTTGTTATGGTGTAGTAGTGTTTTTTTTTTTTTTTTTTAAAGATTTTATTTATTTATTCATTTATCCCCCCCTTGCTGCTTGTGCTCGCTGGGTCAGCTAACCACGCCGCGCGGGCGGGCTTGCCTTCACCAGGAGGCCCCAGGAAGCGAACCCGGGGCCTCCCATATGGTAAAAGGGAGCCCTACTGATTGAGCCACAGCCGCTTCCCTGTAGTAGTGTTTTTTGAAAACACTTTTCCATCCATGATCTCATTTGTTTTTTTATAATAATAGCTAATACTTTTTGAGCACTTACCACGTGCCAGGTTCTGCTCAATTATTTACATACATTATACCACATAACCCATGGAAACATGCTAGGAAGGAGAGATTACTATGCAGTAATATCTATGAACTGCTTCTCAGAATTATGAAATAATTTGTCTAAAGTCACTCACCTAGCAGCTTCTCTGATCCTAGAAGCATGTGCTTAACTGCTTCTAACTTTATAACTAATTTGTGACGTGCATAGGGAAATAATAATAATTATTATTATTCTGTTTGCATGAGGTCACTTGCTATGGATACCCAGAAAGCTCGTGCCACGTGCCTTGAGTTCCCATGTCCCCACTCTCTGCTGTTCTGCACTGTCTCATCTGTCCTCGTACCTCCCGGGTGCCAGGCACTGTGATAAGTGCATCTGTAGCTTGCAGGAGTTAGAGCCCAAACAGAGGTGGCTCCCCAGTGGCCAGAACCCAGCCAAGCACATTTCATTATGCCCATCGTCTCTCCTCCCCATAACATTCCCCCACCCCTCGAAAAAATGTTCCTTCTTAGAGCTGTGGTGTCTGATATAGTGGCCGCTGGCCACCTGTGGCTGTTTACATTTACATTTACATTTAAATTGATTAAAATTAAATAAAATTTCAAATTAAGTTCCTCAATTGCACTAGCCACATTTCAAGTACTCCATAGCCACTCGTGGCTAGGGGCTACCGTATCAGAAGCACAGATTCTAGAATGTTTCCATCATCGTGGAAAGCTCTGTTGGGCAGCATCACAAAAGCACCACTCTGGAGGAACTCCACTGCTGGCCTTCTCTGTGCCTGTGCCCACGCAGGCTGAAAGTGGCTGGAGAAAACCACCCAGCTAAGCTGATTCATCTTTCTTCTATTTAGTCAGACATTTCAAATGAGCTCTCAGCATTGCCTGGCTCTTCTTCTAGTGACTGCCGGAGACATCAGCTTCTCACCTTCTCTTCACACCTCCCACAGACCCTCCTCTCACTCTAAGCTGATGACCTTTCTTATGTTTCATTGAGAAAATGGGAGCCATCAGCTACAAATACGGCCCATTCCCGCTCTGCCAAGCCTACAACTGCTTTTAACCTCACCCCCTTCAGTGTGCTGGATCCCATCCCCAGGCATGGCCTCAGGGTCCTCCTCTGCAGCTATCCCCCTCCCTCTACCCGATCCCTCTTTGGTAGCTCCTATCTTTAAAGGACTCCTTGTTACGCCACCTCTCCTTCTAACTGCTGCTCTGTGTTCCTCTTCATAGTAAAACTTCTCAGAAGAGCTGTCTACACTTTGTTTTTCTACTTCCTCATCTCTCATTTACTTTTTATCAAGAAATACTTATCTCTTAATATTTTTATTGTGAAATAATGCAGATGTGTACATTTTAGAGAAGAAAACAAAATGGATCGAACCAGACCATGAAATAGAACCTTGCCTATACCCTAGAAACCCTCTTTGTGCCCCTCCTCAATCTCACCCCTTTTCCTCCCTAAAGTTAACCACTTTACCAAATTTTTTGCTATTCATTCTTTTGCTTAGCTGCATACTTTTCTCCACTGATGGATGTATCTCTCTATACAATCTGATTTAATTTTGTCTCTTTTGACCTTTGAATATTTGGAGTCATATGAATGTTTCATTCCCTCAGCCTTGTTTCATATTGATTCTTGGGCTATGAGTCATTCATTTTCACTGCTGTATAGTTTTCCATTGTTTGAATATAACACAACTTATTTAACCCTCCTACTCTTACACATTTTGGTCCTTTTCATCTATCTTCCACCACCCTCCACACCTCTCAATCCAACATGACTCTACTGAAACTGTGTTTGTCATGTCACTGCTTTTTCCCAAAGCAAATGAGCATTGCTGAATCCTTTCTCTACTCTTCCTTACAGCAGCAGCTGCACACTTCCCAGTGGGCGTACAAAACACTTTCCATGCTAGCCCACGTTCTTTCTCCTTCTCTTTTCTTCTTCTTTCTCCTCCTTCTCTTTCATTTTTTTTTAAAGATTTATTTATTTATTTACTTTTTTTATCCATTTTAACCCCCCTCCCCTCCTGTTTCTGCTGTTTTTGTGTCCATTTCCTGCCCTCTCTTCTCATCCTTCTCCTCCTGTCTCACTGGGATTTGATCCTGGGAACCTCCAATGTGGGAGAGAGGGGTTCTTCCACCTGCACCACCTTAGTTCCTGGGTTTTTGGTGCATCTCATCTTGGCTGTCCCTTATATCACTCTCCTGTTATGTCATCATCTTGCTGCGTGCAGTGCACCCACGCGGTGCCTCCTGCTCACAGGGCCTGACAGCGAACCTGTGCGTGGGGCCTGGAGGAGGGGCCTGGTGGCACACCGGTGCACAGGGCCTGGTGGCCCACCCGCCTTCCATATTTTTCTTTATTTTACCGGGAGGTCCCAGGGATTGAACTCAGGTCCCTCCATGTGGGAGACGGACGCCCAACCATTTGAGCCACATCCGTCCCCATCCTTCTCTTTCTTCTTCTTCTTCTTCTTACTATACTTTTCTTGGGTATTCTTATCCATTCTTAGACTTGAAGCACTATTTACTCCCAAGAGATATCCTGAATCCTTCCTCTCCTTTCCATTTCTGCCACCACCATCCTACTGGTATCATCACGATCTGTGTGCTTAAACATCTTCCCAGTTGGTCTCTCTGCTTTCACTCTTGCCCCATCTCTTAACAATCTTCCCGCAGCAGTTAGAGTGATATTTTAAAAATACATGTAACATTATGTTACTCCCTTACTTCTAGCCTTTCAATGACTTCATGTTGTGCTTAGAATAAAATCAAAACTCCTTATTGTGGCCTCCAAGACATAATCTGATTCCTCTGTCCATCTCTCAACATTTCTCCCCCTGATTATTAATGAGGCTGAAATTCTCCACCCTGTCCTCTATTTTCTTGAACAACAGTTATTTTCAAGCCTGTGTCTGATAATTCCAATATCTGGATCTCCTATGTGTCCCTTTCTGTTGATCGTTTTCCCCCGGTGGTTTCAGTCATTTGGATGTATCTCCTCCATGTGCCTTTTCATTGAATGCCCAATATTGTGTTTAAAGAACATGGAAATAATTTGAGGCTCAGGATGATAACTTCCTCCAAAGATGTCTTCCTTTTGCTTCTGACAGGCATTTGGCTGATCTTTTTAATTTAATTGAAGATAGAGCTGATTTGAGGCTGATTTTCAGTTTTTGTGGTCCAGCACCTGCTTTCTTCTTTTTTAAACTAAACAATTTTATTGATACATATTAATAAAGCAAACAGTTCATCCAAAGTATACGATCAATGGTATTTGGTATAATCAAATAGTTATGCATTCATCACTTCAATCACCATTAGAGCATTTTCATTACATGCACCTGCTTTTATCAGTTCCCCACCCCATCCAGGGTTTTGCATTATCCTAATATGAATTCTCAGACACTGGCATTGGTCATTTACATTACTGCAATGAAGCAAAGAAGAGATGTAGCGATGGGGTAAAAGCAGCAGGCGTGGAAATTAGAAAGCTTTTCTCCAGCCTGTTTCTCAGGGCTCTGACAGCCCTTCATCTCAGGCTGCAGCCACCCACTTCCCATCCACACACTGTTTTAAGACAAGTCTCCCCAGGGAGTTCTCACTTTTTGTTGTTGTTGTTGTTTAGTTTCTGGATTTTATGTTTCCATGCATCTATCGTTTCTGCCGGGCTGATTTTTGGGATGGGAGCCAGCAGCCCAGGCTGGCCCACCATCTTGACAGGAACCAGATCCCCTTTCAATATTTTGCATTTATTCCAAGATCCCTTGTGACCCTGTTAAATTTAGAAGTGTGTTCACAGCAGGACAAAGAATAAAGGTTATTGGTAAATGCTGTTTCCGTTTTGCTTGTCCAATTTATAGATGATGAATTATAATAAAGACTAGAAAGGGAAGACATTTGGGACCTTTAATTTTGACAGTCATTATTTAAATTATATTCCTATTGCTTACCAAATGCCATATTCCTTTTGTTTTATATCCCCTCTCATTTATTTTAATTAAACATATTATTTAATTTAACCAGATGGAAACAGAAAAGTAATTATAATGTAATACATTTCCATACTTTATATTTCAGAAATACCTTACTTTTAATCCAACAAATAATAAAGAACTGGTGAGCAATAGTAAAATACAAGCAATATATTATTCATGGGTAAGTAGACATATTTTCATGTGTTTTAAATGTGGCTTCAAGTACATGCTCATTCTTTGAGGTTTTGGTAATGTAGCAATATAGTGTATATTTTACTTAGGAAGCAATGAATATTATTAAAATGTTTTAAATGTGATTATAATATTTTTAGTTCCATTGGAAATTAGCCTATTAAATCAGAAGCAGATATTTAATTTTCATTTAACTTTTTTTTAAGTAATGAAGCAAATATTTATTTGAATGTATTATCAGGTCTAAATTCTAAAATCTAAAATCTTGGACTTTGTTCCCTTTTAGAAAGCAATTTAGCAGACAGATCAGGGATATGTGTACTGGCCTGGGGCAAAATCATGAGACTAAAAAACATTGAATCACTCACTGGGTTTCAGTGAAATTCATTACTTCAGGTATTTATTAGAGTAAAGCCTTATTAACATAGAATTCAAATTTACATTAACTACCATTGACAATCACAATCTTTGTGGCATATCTTAATGTATTTGCTTTTCTTTCAGAATGTTTCTAGATGTTCCCAGAGGTAGCAGGTCCTCTTAATTGTAGAAATTGCAAAGCTCTGACCCTGTTTTAGATGCATTTGTTTTGATTTTGTTGTTATGTAGTTCCTCTTTTGGAAACCAGGTCTTTTTTCAGTAGTGATTATTTTTTCTGTACTTACCAGCATGAGGAGAGAAATATACTTGTTCACAGTGCTCCACTTTTAACAGAAAAAGTGAGTACATCTGTTGTGTTTATATACATCACATTTTGTCGAGAATTAAATATATGTGTGCAAGCTTAGTCCCTCTGGGCTCCACTTTGTATGTCTTCATATCAGATCATTGGGAAATAATCTGAAAATTTCTATTTGTGTCCTTTATCTATTTTGAAGTATCACTTGCAAGTAATGGAAGTATTGTTAAAAATAAAATGTTATGGAGAAAAAATTACTGTCATGAGAAAAGCTACTTATAAATGAAGTGATAGCTTTTATAATATATGTGTACACACTGACAAAAGAATCAAAGTTAATTTGGAGTGATGTAACTGGAGCCGTTGAATATGGGTGGGTCCCTTAAAATATAGCTGCTCAGTTTCAGGGAAAAAAAAAAAGTAGGGGGAAGCAGAAGTGGCTCAAGTGATTGGGCTCTCGTCTACCATATAAGAAGTCCAGGGTTCGATTCCCAGGGCCTCCTGGTGAAGGCAAGCTGGCCTGTGTGGCGAGCTGGTCCATGTAGAGTGCTGGCCCGTGCAGGAGTGCTGGCCTGAGCAGAGAGCTGGTGCAGCAAGATGACGCAACAAAAAGAGACATAGAGGAGAGACAATAAGAGACGCAGCAGACCAGGGAGCTGAGGTGGCGCAAGAGATTGAGCGCCTCTCTCCACTCTAGGAGGTCCCGGGATTGGTTTCCGGTGCTGCCTAAAGAGGAGACAAGCAGACACAGAAGAACAGAAGAACACACAGCACATGGACACAGAAAGTGGACAGTGAGCGCAAAAACAATGGGGGGGGGGAGCAATAAATAAGTCTTTAAAAAAATAGAAATTTTTTTTTTTAAAAGGAGTCAGTAGGGGCTCTCTGCTCCTCCCCATTCGACAGGCAGCTGCAGCTTTTGCACAATCAGCCACATCCCTGAGACATGATGGTGAATCAGAATAAACCAGATTTGGCTATATTGGGAGTCTGGTCATGAGGGCTCTTGTGAACTCTGCCAAAGTGCAAGTTGTTACCATCAGTGACCCCTTCGTTGACCTCAACTACGTGGTCTACATGGTCCAGTATGATTCCACCTATGGCAAATTCAAAGGCACCATCAAAGCTGAGAATGGGAAACTTGTCATCAGTGGGAATCCCATCACTATCTTTCAGGAGCAAGATCCCGCCAACATCCAATGGGGCGATGCTGGTGCTGAAGATGTTGTGGAGTCCACTGATGTCTTCACGATCCTGGAGAAGGCTGGGCTCACTTGAAGGGTGGTGCCAAGAGAGTCATCTCTGCCCCTTTGGTCAATGCCCTCATGTTTGTGATGGGCATGGACCATGAGAAGTATGTGAACTCCCTGAAGATTTGACCAACTGCCTGGCCCCCCAGCCAAGGTCATCCGTGACAACTTCGGCATTGTGGAGGGAGTCAGTGGCACTGTCCACGCCATCACTGCCACCCAAATTTTACTTATCCAATCAGAAGAGGCCAGCCCTTGGGTCTTCTTTGCATAATTAGAGAATTGAGCAGCAGCCTTACTGCGTCATATCACAGATTGCTGAGTTTCATTCATTTATTCACTCGATAAACATTCACCAAGAGGCTTTAAGTTATCGCTCTGGATTCTTTTTACAACTCATCTCTAAGACATGTCTAAGAAAAACAACCTATTGCTTTATTTTATGTACCACAAATTTAATGAGTCTTTATTCAGGAGCATTTCTTTGTTCTTAATTGATTTCTGCTGGGGGAAAACATACTTTATGATCAAAAGAAGGTCAGGAGAATTTTCAGTGTTACTTGACAACCACAACATACTTTGGCTCACAACAGACAATTTATCAGTCTCTGAAATCTCAGTAAGAGCAGTTGACCAGGTATAAACAGTGATTAATCACTCTTTATTTGCTTTAAGCAGTTTAGTTGAACACAAAACCCTCCACTTGCTCGTAGTAAACCTCTGGAGATTCAGAACAGTTTCAACTATGACCATCTACTGGGGGAGAGTTTTTCAGTGATTGCTTTTTCTACTTTATCTTTTTTCCTACTATATTTCAGGGAAATGTTATAAAACGTTGGGTTGATAAATGCTTTGTGTTATATTTAATACCAACAATAACTCATAACCTGTCTCTTGAAATGCAGACATTCAACAAGCTCGTGGGGAAATTTAGTCAGTCCGTCTTTCACCTGAATTTGACACAACTACTTTCTGCAACAATGGAAGGAAAGCTGGTTGTCTGGGACATATACCGCCCACCGCCAGCTGCCTCCTCCCATTTGGGCTTTCCCCATATCAAACCTTGTAAACTGGTTCATTTGCAGAAAGAGGGCATCACTGTGCTCACAACAGTTGATAGGTAATTAACTTAATTAAAAAATAGCTATGGATGATTATTTAAGTCAATATTTGGATATAGGCACATATTTTTCCTAGGCAGAGAATATGTCTGGGGAGAGTCAAAGTTAACTGGGGACGATGGTTGCCTCTGAGGAGGAGAACTAGAAACATGGTGGGAGTGGACTTTTTTTATAGTCCCGTTTGTACTAATAGAACTTTAAAAAATCGTGGGTATTTAGTACTTTAAAAAAAAATCCCTTTGTGATGGTGAAAGAAAAAGTAGCTGTTTAGATTTATTTTGTACCGTAAAGTTTATATATTTAAAAATTTTTTAAATAACCTGAACAGCTATATTGTTTTTTTCGTATTACAAAATATTTACCCATTATGAAAAAATCAGAATATAGCAGAACTTTATGAAATTCACTAGCTGTTTGATTTTTAGACATTGCCGGGGGGAGGGGAGCTCATAAATGATCATTAAAAGCCTTAGCCTCACATTCCAGCTGCATCCCTTCCTTACTGAGTGGCGTTGGGCAAGGGACTTAATCTTGCTGAGCCTCCATTTTTCCATCTAGTAAATGGGCAAAACAATACTATCTACCTCAGAGTGAGTTTATGACAATTTAGTGAGAGAATGCCTTAAAACTCACAGCTTGCTGCCTGGCACAGAGGAAGCTCTTAAGTAAATAGCACCCATGTTAGAGTGCTAAGGAAGTTCCCAAAAGTAATAAGAGAGAAAATTGCCTAAGGAGGAGGACCCTGCTCATGCCATAGAATCACTGTGCTACCTACTTTCAAAAAGCCCATTTGCTTTCATTTTCCTTTCTTTTAATGCAGGGAAATAGTGAGGTCTTGGCATGGTTTTGCAAAGAGAAATGCAAATTGTCATCCTGACTCAGTGGTGTGAGAAAACAGAAGTAGAATTGCAATTGACAGTGTAATCAGCTTTGAGTTACGTGGGGCTTAGGACCGAGTGAAGACCAGGCATTGGATCCCCCTTCTCAATGTTAAATAAAACCCAGCCAGGACCACGGAGCCCATGGACAAGGTGTCTGAACACACTTGGCCCATTTTGCTGATGCTGTCCAGCAGAGGGCAGTGAACGATGTTCTGGCCAATTAACTGTGCCCACCTGACTGGCTTATTAATTGGAAATCTCATTTAATCATTCTGCATATATAAGAGAAAATTCATCCCTGTCTCCCCCCACCACCATGATTAGAATGATGTCATAGTCTTTAAAAAACAAGCCCATTTGGGATGAATCCAAGGGCTGGAAATAAAAGCCATTCTGTCACGCTTTGGCTGTAAGGCCCGGACAAGATTTTACAATCACTCTAACAGCAGTGCCTTCCTGTAAAGCGGCTTGTAGCCCATTGGCAGCCTGTGTGGTTTCCGGAGGCTGGCAGATTGACTCTCTTCGTTGCATTCTGTAGTCACATGGTGGAGAGTGTAAGTCATTGCCCACCACCATTGTATGTGGTTAATCCTGGTGAGCAGAGAGCGTGGGCTTTGGCTTTAGCTGCACCTGGATTTACCGCATAGCCCAGCCATGTGGCTCTGATAGGCTTGCCAGATGTATGTATGTCCCATGCTATATTTGGGACATACTTACACTACAAGATTACTCACTGTTATCTGAAATTCAAATTTAACTGGGCATCTGTATTTTTATTTGCTAAATCTGGCAACCCTAGGCCTTAAACAAATTTCTTAATCTTTCTGAGCCTTAGTTTCCTACATGTAAAGTGGGAATAAAAGTAAAATCAGCTTTATAGCGCTGTAGTAAATGAAGTTTTTACCAAGCACAGAGTTAAGATGTTTGATCGACAGTAGGTGTTGTGACTGTTATTTAATAAACTGAAGTTATTCTCTGTTCCAGCTACATTGTCACTGGTGACATTAAGGGCAACATTAAGTTCTACGATCACACCCTGTCTATCGTCAACTGGTATAGCCAGTTCCATCTGAGCGCCATAAGAACTCTGTCCTTTTCAAAGATCCCGCCAGCTTCTCCTACTGAAAAATCAGACTATCCTCCAGACTGCACTTTAAAAGGTGATTCGTTTATTGTAAGGTAAGTTGGTAATGAATCTAGCCTTTTGAGTGACTAGGAATGACTAGTAATCCTCATCGTTTGAATGATCAAAAAATTATCATTGTTGGGAGCAGATGTGGCTCAAGCAGTTAAGTGCCTGCCTCCCACATGGGAGGTCCCAGTTTCGGTTCCCATTGTTTGTGTGCCTCCTAAAGAAGACAAACAATGAGCAGACATAGAGCAAAAACAAAGAGCAGAGGAGGGAAAAACAATGAGCGGACAATGAACAAAAACAACGAGCAGATAATGAGCAAAAACAGATGAGCTGGGAGAGGATGTGGCTCAAACAGTTGACCACCTGCCTCCTACATGGGAGGTCCCAGGTTCAGTTCCCAGTGCCTCCTGAAGACTAAAGCAAACAGACAACAAACAGACGAGCAAAAAACTATGAGCAGACAAGCACAAACAATGAGCAAAAACCACGAGCAAACAGACAAGGGAGCCATGAGGTGGAAGGGAGAAATTATCAATGCCTTCTTTAAGTTTGAATGCAGTAAAATGTTCATTTGTTAATGGGATATGAAATGGAGAAGGAACTGACTTTACTAAGCAATCCTTTATCTGGTTTGCAGATGGATTTCCCTTGGCTAATTACAATCACTATTTAATCATTTAAAAATATTAGTTAAACATTATTTTGATATTAAGACTCTTCAGTAGCTTAAAGCTTGAAAAATCTTTATCCAAACTGAGCTCTAATGTCTGTTGTCTGGAGTCCTTCACTGTAGGTTGGTCTCTTTTTCCTAAGCTGAACTTGTCCTAGCCACTGCGGTTAAAGGCTTTTGATAATTAATAGCCATAACATTTCAAGACTGGATTGTCTGTGCGTCTGCTTAATTGCCCTTGCAATATTTACAGGCACATCTGTATGTATGCTCCAAACTCCATATTTGCATACACAAATGAATATTTGCATGTGCAGATTAGCTAATTGTACAACTGACTGTCCATCTGCATACTTAATGACTCAATTTACATGTAGAGATGTGGGGGTTTTCACTTGCAAATGGAAGCTGTTGGGTATTGCTGGTATATTTTTGGAGCTGCTGGGTTAATAATGTCACTAAATTACAGACGACAGAGGCGTTTCATGTGCAATTAGAAGTGGAAAAGCTGGCGCGCCCCATTTCCTGCAAACACTGATACGGTTTGCTCTCTCTTTGGCAAACAGGAATTTTATCATTGGAACATTTGATGCGACGGTGTACCACTTAACAGCAGATGGGACCAGACTGGAGAAGTTATTTGTAGAGCCCAAAGATGCCATTTGTGCCATCGCCTGTCACCCATATCAGCCCTTCATTGCCATTGGGAGTCTCTGCGGGATGATCAAAGTGTGGGACTATCAAAAGAAAAACTACATTTTCAGCAGGGTCTTTGAGAAGGGGCTTGGAGTCCAGAGTCTCACCTACAACCCTGAAGGTATTTCCACTTGCTCAGCCAAATGCAGGTTCCAGGTCAAGAGCACACCGCATGGCTATGCCTTGCTGCCAGTTCCAGGAAGGTTTTCCCAATCCCATGTCCTGCCCCAGGCTGGATGAGACACAGTCTCCCTCTGGATCCTCCTCTAAGCTTAGTACTATCAGAGCACCCACCTCAGTGCCTCCTGCTTTTCAGGTGACTTCTTGTGTAGCTAGCCTGTCTGTTGTGTTGCTTCAGCGTCTCGAACAGAGTTAGCACTGAGTCAGTATTTCTTGAATGCATGAAGTCCTTTTCGATTGTTGTTCTCTGGATTGTGATTTCAGGAGCCCTTCTTGGAGTTGGCTTCACGGAAGGAACAGTTTACATTCTTGATGCAATGTCCTTAGAAAATGGAAGCCCACAGCCCTTCAAATATTCCAGAACCAATGTGACTCACATAAGTTTCTCCCATGACTCCCAGTATATGGCAACTGCTGTAAGCATTTTCACTGAGCGTGGTCCCATGGCCCAGCAACCTAATTTAAAACCAGAAGAGACAGGAGGCTGGGGGGAAATGGGGAGTGACTGCTAATGGGGACAGGGTTTCTTTTTGGGGTGATGAAAACATCCTAAAATTGATTGTGGTGATGATTGTACAACTGTGAATATACTAGAAAACATTGAATTATACACTT
Organism: Tolypeutes matacus; assembly: GCA_026826555.1. Lineage (NCBI taxonomy): Eukaryota > Metazoa > Chordata > Mammalia > Cingulata > Chlamyphoridae > Tolypeutes > Tolypeutes matacus. The sequence goes on along the minus strand of JAKSZT010054518.1, from coordinate 6,480,448 downwards.
TAAATGGGTGAATTGTGTGGTATGTGAATTATATCTTAATATAGCTGTTTGAGATGGGCGGGGGGGCGGAGAAAGGGGGAGGGCTGTTGCCTGAAAACGAGACTGAGGCCTCAGAATGTCCAGACTTGGATTCTTCTACCCCAGCAGCTCATTTTGGTTTGTTCGTTTTTTGGAACCCTATCTCTGCAACCATTCTTTCATCTTTCCCTTTGATTTTTGGCAAGATGTCATTCTTATTTATCTCAAAGTCCTCCACTGATATTTTGGATGTTGTTCCTTTCCTCTGTGAATAGGGCTCTTAATCTCAGTAAAGATTTTCATAGACCTATCCCTCTCAGCCAGTTCTCTGGATCTGCAGCATGCTCCTTTCTCCCTTATTTTTCACCAATCCCACTGTCCCTTCTGCCTCTGCCTCATGTCCATTGGGGCTCTGCTCTCTTCTGGTTTGTGGACATAATGCTTTTCAAAGCAGTCCCTCACACTTCTGCTTGTCATCACACACTGCTCACGAGACCCCTTTGATCTGTTCCACTGTTAGCCATATTTCCTTTTTTAATTTTATGTAGCTGAGGAAAGAGAAGGAGGGAAAAGGTGAAAAGATTCAGGCAGCTGGTTTTCCACAGAGAATAAGGAAGGGACTAGGAAAAGCGAGTAGGACCAAGATGTCCAATAAATACTTTCTCCCCCTGCTATCTGTGTAAGCTCTCTACTTTTAACCTTAATTTTCTCTTCTGTAAAATGGGCATTATTTTACTACTTGCTGCAATAGACCAAGCTTTTTTTTTTTTTCCATAAAATATTCTAAAAGCAAAATTAGTGTGAAAAACATAACAATGATTCTTAAGTTACACAATTTTATTAGGAATAACTTCTGCTCTTTGCTCATATTCAGGATGTAAGTTTTACTGTGGCACTTTACAAGGTGATAGTCAAAAATGGACATAGGGTCTGGGAATATTTAGCAAGACTTCGTTCTCATCGCAAAAGCATCCAAAGTCTCCTGTTTGGGGTTCATCTGGACAGCAATGAACCCAGACTGCTGAGCCTTGGAAAAGACCGACTTCTGGTAAGATTTTGATTTTTGTTTACCTGGTCACTAGGACTGTGTTTGTCTCATTCTTGGTATCTGGCATAGCACCTGGCACACAGCACATAAGCTTGTTGGAGAAAATGAATGTAAAATGAAGTAGTGTAAACCTCTCAAAGTCAGCATTTTCCCTTAACTTGGCAGTAACATTGCACAGAGGGACTGATGTCCTGAGTGAGCAGGCTCCCGGGAAATGGCAAGTCAGGAGACAAGGGGAGGTGGTGCTCCCCACGGCATGAACAACTCAGTGACCCCTGCCTCTGGTGTCGAATGGAAAGCCAAAGCGCACTGACACTATTTCCACGCAGGGCTTGGGGCCAGGCTGCTACCTAAATGGGAGAACTAGTAGAGAATGTGAGATAAGAGGGAAAAGTAGGGACAATAACTCACAGGAGATTACATGATAAAGCCAAATGGATTAAAAATCAATCAATTAACTGATACCTATCTTTTGGTCTGTCTGTCAGTCCATCCATCCATCCATTTATCCTTCCTGGTCTGGCCATCAAAACAACTATGGTCAAATTCAGCAGGCTGCTAGTTTGTGATTGTCAAGTGCTGAGATTTAGATATGAATTAGTTGCTACCCTAGAGGAGTTTCTAAGAAAGTGGAAAGTGAAGCAGTATAATAGAACTGTAAGAGTTCAGGCTTTCGAGTTGGTTGGGCCTAAATTTTAATTCTTGCTCAACCACTTCTTAGCTGGGTGACCTTGGGCAACCTCTCTGAACATTTGTTTATCTCATCTGTAAAACGGGTCTAACAATACTACTTTGCAAGGGAGTTGTGGGTGTTAAACGGCATGATATTTTTAGAGAGCTTAGCTCATCGTCTTGTGAGCGCTCCCTAGATGGTAGACTAGGTACAAGGATCTAAGTAAGGCTGTTCTTAGGAGGCCTGATACTGTCTCCCCTCAGAATAGAACAGGGGAGAGCTTGTTGGGTGATAATTATAAAGACCATCACCCAAGATATGGGGCTCCTTAGCTGAGCTTTTCATTCTTCTTGGTCCTCATATGTGTCCGTCTGGGTTCCTCTGCAGATAGAGTATAATCTTCTCACGAGCTACAAAGACCACTTGGAAGTCCTAGACGTTCACCGAACAGACCAAGGCTGCTACCCTACCTGTATGATCTGGTATCCACCACTCACCAGGGAACAATTCCTGCTTATTTGCAACAGTGGTTACAAAGTAAAACTTTTTAATTCCACCACAAAAATGTGCAGGTAAGCCTGGGAGCTGCCCTCCATTGTCGTTTGTTAGTTTCTCATGGAAAGCCCCAACTTAAACACCTGAGAGCAGCGTGACCAATATTGTTATCTTCCCCATTTTGCAGAGGAGGAAACTGAGTCACAGTTAATGTAAGTTATTCTCACTCAAGGTCACATGGCCAGGAGGTGCCAGCGGCAAGATTCAAACCCAGAGCCCATACTCCTAAACCTGACACTGCACTGGGCTAAGGTACCCAGAGCTGAGTGGTTGGCACTTTTTAAATGATCAGTACCTGGGAATAAATGAAAAATGGACCCTGGGGCCTTGGGAAGGTTGCTATGCTCCATAAAAAACTCCTGTTGCTCTCTTAAGGTTAAGAACAGTTATTTTCACCTAAATATTAACAATTATTTGATTTTTCTTACTCTTGGCTCACAAAGGAGTTTTTTTTTTTTTTTTTAATTTTAATTTTGAAATAATTTCAACCTATAGGACAGTTGCAAAAAAATAATACAAAGCCCATACAGGGGAGCGTGTGTAGCTCAGTGGTTGAGTGCCTGTTTCACATATATGAGGTCCCAGGTTCAATCCCTGGTACCTCCTAAAAAAAATTACTTAAAAAACAAACATATAGGGAACTCTAAAATACTCCCTACCCAGATCCCCAGATCCCCATATCCACCAATTTTAATAGTTTGCCACATTTGTCTATCTATTTTCTAAACATTTGAAAGTAGGGTATATCATGCTCCTTGAACATTCCTAAGAACAAGGATACTCACTTATGTAACCGTCTTATATACAGTTATCAAGTTAAAAAAATTTAAGGTTGATATAAAGCTTACAGTCTCTATTCCAATTTTCTCATATGTCCCAGTAATGTCCTTTTGGGCATTTTCTACTCAATTGTTAGATCCAATCTAGGATTATGTGTTGCATTTAACTGTCATTGTCTCTTTAGTCTCTCTATCTCTTTTTTTTTTTTTTTTTTTTTTTTTAAA
>JAKSZT010054518.1:6465156-6477050 GCA_026826555.1 Tolypeutes matacus | reverse complement strand
AAGATTTTATTTATTTATTCATTTATCCCCCCCTTGCTGCTTGTGCTTGCTGGGTCAGCTAACCACGCCGTGTGGGCGGGCTTGCCTTCACCAGGAGGCCCCGGGAACCGAACCCGGGGCCTCCCATATGGTAAACAGGAACCCTACTGATTGAGCCACAGCCGCTTCCCTCTCTTTTTTTTTTTGATGGAGGTAAGGGTATTGAACCCGGGACCTCATATGTGGGAAGCCGGCGTTCAACCACTGAGCCATATCGGCTCCCCCCAGTTGGCCCTCCCACCTGTTTGCTTGTTGTTTGCTCCTGTCTCTAGGAGGCAGTTAATTGACCATTTAACTCAGGACCTCCCATGTGGGAAGCTAGGGTTCAACCTCTTGAGCCACATCCACTCTTTCTCTCTCTCTCTCTTTTTTTTTTTTTTTTTTTTTTACCAGGAGGTCCCGGGGATCGAACCCGGGTCTCTCCATATGGGAGACAGACGCCCAACCAGTTGAGCCACATCCGATCCCTCTCTCTCTTTTTTTAATTGTAGAAAAAGATATACAATGTAAACCTCCCCTGTCAACCCCTTCCAAGCACACCATTCAGTATGCCCAAGCACATTCACAATGTTGGATTATCCTCACCCACCATCCAGTACCAGGACTTTCCCATCACCCCAAACAGAACTCTATACCCATTACGCATTTACTCTGCATTTCTCTTCCCCGCCCCGCCCCTGGTAACCTGTATTCTACTTTCTGTCTCTATTAATTTGCATAATCTGATTATTTCATATAAGTGGAATTATATAGTATCTGTCCCTTTGTGTCTGACTTATTCCACTCAGCTTGATATCTTTAGTGTTCATCCACGTTGGAGCATGTTATCAGAACTTTGTTTCTTTATATGGCTAAAATAAAATTCCCTGGTACCTATAGACCACATTTTGTTTATCCATTTATCTGCTGATGGACATTTGGGTTGTGTCTACCTTTTGGCTATTGGTAGTAATGCTGTGATGAATGTTGGTGTACAAATATCTGTTTGAGTTCCTATTTTCAGTTCTTTTGGGTATATACCTAGACGTGGGATTGCCGGGTCATATGGTGGCTCTGTACCTTCCCACCAGCAATGTACTAAGGTTTCTATTTCTCCACATCCTTGTCAGCATTTGTTATTTTCTTGTTTTATAGTAATAGTCATTCTAGTGGATAGGAAATGGTATCTCATTGTGGTTTTGATTTGCATTTCCCTAATGGCTAATGATGTTGAGCATCTTTTCATGTCCTTACTGGCCATTGCTATATCTTCTTTGGAGAAATGCCTGTCAGGTTTTTTGTCCTCCTCTCCCCGCTAGATGGCGCCTTCATCTGTCTTCTCATTGTCTCTGCTTATTGTCTCTGCTCATCTTCTTTATTATTTTTATTTTATTTTTTATTTTTTTTTTTTAAACCGGGAGGTCCCGGGGATCGAACCCGGGTCCCTCCATATGGGAGACGGACGCCCAACCAGTTGAGCCAACTCCGACCCCTGCTCATCTTCTTTAAAAGGCACCAGATACTGAACCCAGGACCTCTCATGTGGGAGGCGGGCACCCAACTGCTTGAGCCACATCCACTCCCTTCATTTTTTATTTGGGTTGTCTTTTTGTTGTTGAATTATAGGAGTTCTTTATATGTTCTGGATATTAAGTCCTTATCAGACAGGACAAAAATAAAACAATGTTTCTGCCATCATTATATTCTAGTGTGGGGGCGATAATATGATAAACAAGTAGCTAGTTAGCAGGTACATGGTAACCAGTGCTGTGCACAAAACAGAAGGGTAAGTGGGACAGGATTAAAACCTGGGGAGGCCTGGAGACCAGAGGCTGCTGTTTCAGGTAGGATGGTCTGGGACCCTCAGAGAGGAGGGAAGGTCTGGACAGACACTTGAAGGAAGTAGGGGTCAAGCTGTGCAGTGGAGTGAAAAGCCTCCACGTAGAAGGTACATGCGAAGAACCTAGGGTGGGAGCTGTGGGAGGGCAGGATGCCTGGAGGAGCCCCTGGGGACGTGGGTGGGACTCCCGCATGCATTTTTGGCTGTGAGATGGAATGCAGTTGGAGTGTTTTGAGCAGAGGAGGGCCTCCTTCTGATGTGTATTTAAGAATGATGTCTGGCCTGGACAAGGAGACCATCGTCAGGGGAGCAAAGGCAGAAGGAGGTTCAGGAGGCTACTGTAAGAGACAGTGATGGCACAGACCAGTGGGCAGCAGGAAAGGGCTCAGCTTCTTGGTAGATTTTGCAGGCAAAGATGGTGTAAGAGTGAGGCATGGGAGAAGGAGTGGCCTTTCTCACAACCTTTAATGTTTTTAGCCTGAGCAACCAGGAGAATGGAGTTGACCTGTACTGAGATGAGGAAGACCCCGGGAGGAATAGATTTGAAAGAGAGAGAGAACAATCAAGAGTCGGAGTTTGGATAAATTAAATTTGATTTGTCTACCTGTCATCCAAGTAGGAATACACAAATTAGGTTCTTGAGCTTAGAGCCCAGGAGAGGCTAGGCTGGAGATCCAAATTCAAGGTCAAGAGCATACGGGTTGTTGGGACACATATGATATCATGGATGAACCTTGAGGACATTATGCTGAGTGAAATAAGCCAGACACAAAAGGACAAATATTGTATGGTCTCACTAACATGACCTAAATACAAAGAATAAACACATGGAGTTAAAACCTAGAATATAGAGTACTAGAAGACAGGATGAGGGCTGAGAAGGGGTGCTGATGCTTAATGTATGTAGAATTTTTAATTAGCTTGACTGTAAAAGGGTGGTAATGGATAGAGTTGATGGTAACCCATTTTAGTGAGTATAACTAACACACCTGGTTTATAAATGGGATTGTGACTGAAAGAGGGGTAGTCTAGGGATGTAAATGTCAATTGAAAGAAAACTAGAGAATAATCTAGGGACTGAATAACACAGTGAACCCAGAGGTAGATGAGGATTGTGGTTAATAGTACAAATACAAGAATGTTCTATGGACTAGAAAAAATGCACCTCACTGTTACAACGTGGTAAGAATATGGTGATGCATGGGAAAAATACAATTAATGTAACTTATGGATTATAGTTAACAGCAATATTGTAATATTCTTTTATCAGTGTCAAAGAAGGTACTATATCAAGGCAAAAGGTCAATAATAGGGGGGATGGGATTTTTTTCTTTTGGGCAAAGGAAAACATTCAAAACTTTACTGAGGTGATGATTGTACAACTCTGTCATGAAAGTGAGAGCCACTGAGTGTACACTTCCGATAGAATGTACAAGGCATGGGACTATATAACAGTGAACCATGTGGTGGAAGATGGTATGTAGTTAACAATACAAATATGAATGTTCTCTCATGAACCATAACAAATGTATAATACTAATACATAGTGTTAATAATCGGGGGTGTATGGAAAAATATACCAAGTGTATGCCTGGACCATGGTTAGTGGTAATAGTCTGATGATATTCTTTCATAATCTGTATCAAACGTTCCACAACAATGTAAGGTGTTGGTGGAGGGGTGATGTATGGGTATTCTGCACATTATGCATGATTGTTTTGTAAGCTCACAACTTCTCTAATAAAAAAAAATAGATATTAAAAAAACAAAAAAGAGCATACAGGTTGTTTAAAGCCATACGGCAAAAGATTCCCAGAGGGTAGACAGAGTAGAGTCAAAGGGCTAAGCCCAGGACATCCCAAGGTCAGCCTCTTAGGGCAGCAGCCTCCCCATTGTGAGATTTTTTACATCTGTGACTGGCTCCTTGGGCTGCTGGGTCTGTGGCTCCCACAGTTTGCCCCTAATGATAAATACTTACTGTTGAGCAGCAGTCCTGCACCAAACACCCTACACTCATCATCCCATTTAAACTCCAACAACCCTGAAAGTATTATCCTGCTGAGGTTCAGCGAGACTCTGTAAGTTGCCTAAGGTCAAGAAGGACTCAAACTCAGCTCTGTGTGATTCATTCCTCTATGGGGCACTCCTGGGCTGTGATGCAGCCCTGGCTCTGGAGTCCTACTTCTTCCGCCCTGGAGGTGAGCTACTTTCTCTCTCTTGACAATGACTGGAAAGAACAGAGGCACCAAGGGAGGAGAAACAGGAAGTAAGAATGCTTCAGTGACTCCACCTGGAGGAGGAGGTTGGAAAACTGGCCAGCAGCAGCTGGCCCATGCTCAAGGAAGATCATTTTTTTGAAATGCATCTCAGGGAAGCAGATATGACTCAAGTGATTGAACTCCCACCTACCACATCAGAGGTCTCAGATTCGTTCCCGGTGCCTCCTGGAAAAGATGAGCAGGACAACAAGCTGGCATGACAGGCAGGCGTGGGGAGCTGATGCAACAAGATAACACAACAAGGAGACACAAAGAGGAAAGACAGTGAGAGACACAACAAAGCAGGGAGTTGAGGTGGCTCAAGCGATTGAGCGCCTCTCTCCCACATGGGAGGTCCCGGTTCGGTTCCCAGTGCCTCCTAAAGAGAAGACAAGCAGACACGGAGAGCAGACAAGAAATGGACACAGAGAGCAGACAGCGAGTGCAAACAATGGGGGGCAGGGAATAAATAAGTAAAATAAAAAAGAGAGAAAAGAAATGCATCTCAGATAGGTCTTCAAATGGCTAGGATAACCTGGGGTTTTTTTTTTTTTTTTTTTTAATTAAAAAGAAAAAAAGCAGTTCTTTTCCAGGAGGGCACAAGAGAAAATGACTGTTGTCACATGACAGGGACAGTAGAGAAATCTGGCACAATTAAAACACAGGGAAGGAGAAGTTTGAAAGAAATATGTGAAAAAGTGTTCTAAGAAGATTTCACTGTCTTTGTACATCATCTTTAATGGGCACAAACTTGTTGAAAAAAGAACACCCCACAGATGTGCCTGGTCACAGGAAAATCTGACTTTGCTGAGCAGGTAAATTAGGGATGAGTGAGTGCCTGAGATTCAGGCTCCTGCGTCCAGTTGTTAACTAGGAAAAACAGGCAAGAGAGATGCAGGGCCACACATTGAGGAGTACTGCCCATTGAAGAGCAATCAAAATTAGCATAAAGCATTTTTTAAGTTGTAGGCATAATAAAACCTCTTAACTTAGGCTTAATTGAGAAGGAATTGCCTTTTCATGGTAAATCCAAAAGAATTTTTTAAAAAAGCATTTAAAAATATTTAAAAGAACATGAAAAGGCAGCTCACAGAAAAAGGCCATAAACCTATGAGGTTACTACTATATGAAGATGGGAAATTGAATCAAGATACCATTTTTCACAAATCATATTAGCAAAGATAAAAATGATTGATGATCTCAGGGTACAGAGAAACAGGCAAGTGCCTCTACTGGGGGTGTAAATTGGTGCAACCTTTTGGGAGAGCAATTTGTCACCCTCTATTAAATTTTATCTTCTGACTTCTAGGAATGTAGCCTACAGAAGTATGCCAAGACATAAGTGAAAGGACATCTTGTTTGAAAATATTTTGAAAAATGGAAACAATCCAAATGGCCATTAATAGGGGATTAGTTAAATGATGGTTTGTCAGTACTCTGAAACACTGTGCTGCTTTTATGAAAGGAAAAAAAGGAAAAGGATAAGATAACTCTCTAGATAGTAACATGGAAATAGGTCCAAGAGATAATGTGAGATAAAGCAAGTTGCCTGATAAGCATGAATAGTATGATTTCATTTTATATATAGAATTATAATGATATATGTAAGAATATATATAAAAGAGAAGATGGCATTGGAGTACCTCAGGCAAGGCAGGGCACAGCTCTTGCAAAATAGGGGAGAAGGCATAGAAGTCATCTGAGGGAGCTGTTTTGGGGACCCCTGTACACCAGGAGAGTGCTGTATGACTGGAGATGGAGAGATGGAGAGGCCAAAGGGAAAACCCTGAGTTGATATTCCCATGTTGGAAACACTGTCTGCCCCCTCACCCCCCACCCCCAGGCCTTGGTTAAACCTGGGGTTTGTGGCCAATAGAGAGGAGAAAGGACAGATTCCTTTCTGGGAAGAGGGAGGGTGCGGCAGAGGGCTGAATGTGCTTTCTCTTCAGTGAATGTAGTAACTACCATAACTTGTTGGTTCAGAAGAGCTAGTGGAAACTGAAGGATTCATCTCTGTGGAAGGGTTTGCCAAGGAGCGCCATTTGCTGTCCAGCCAGGAAAGTGAAGAGAGACAGTCCGGTCTCTCCCAATTCTTAACCAGGCATGGTAGACCTACTCGGGCCCCAATAGCAGCTCCCTGCTTAAAAAGGGCAATATTAAAATTTTAGAAGTTCAGTGCCCGGCTCCAGTACCTCAAAAACAAACAAAACCCAAAAACAACAACAAAAAAACAACTAAAAATCAAAGAATAGCTGTGAAATAAAACCACTCAGCAAGAAAGAGTAATTGATCAACAGAGCGAAACCAACAACATAAGCAGATGCCTGATTATCAACCAAAGATTACAACCCACACTAAGAAACAGAAAGATATGGCCCAGCCAAAGGAACAAACTAAGAATCCAGATGAGACACAGGATTTAAAACAACTAATAAATGGTGGAAAAAAATATAACTAAAGAGATAAAAGATATTAAGATGACACTGTGTGAGCATAAAGAACAATTTGAAAGCCTGCAAAAAGAAGTAACAGAGCTTATGGGAGTGAAAGATACAATGGATGAGATTAAAAATAGATCAGAGGCATATAGCAGCAGATTTGAAATGTTAGAATGATTAAGTGAATTTGAAGTCAGAACATTTGAGCTTGAAAAGATAGGAGAATAGACAAGAAAGAATGCAAAAAATTGAACAGGGTCTCAGGGAACTGAATGACAACACGAAATGCACTAACATATACATTATAGAAGTCCCAGAGAGGACTTCCGGGAAGATGGCGGACTAGTAAGACACGAGAATCTCTTCTCCAGAAAAATAGCTAGAGGACAGGCTGAAACAGACCCGAAAAAGATCTTCTAGGGTTTAGGACAGCAGGTGAAGGCTGCACACCACCCAGAGGAGAGAGGTTCAGAAGAGGGAAATCGTGACAACAGAACCGTGAGTGGGAAGTAGCAGCCTCTGCTGCTGCCGGCACCCTCCTTCACACTCTTTAGATCTCTCGGGCCTCTGGGCCTGCGACCACAGACAAAGGGATCTACCACTCCTGGAAAGGGGAGAGAGAGGGACACAGCCTTAGGCTGACTCGGGTTCTGACCTGTAAATTTGGGCTGTGGAGCCCCACGGACCCTTCCACACTGCGGTTTGCCCTGGGAGCCTAGGAAGGACAGGAGAAATCCGACCCTTGCAACCTCCCTCTCTTCTAGCCTGGACTAATTGTTGAGGACTCCACAGGAGGGGGAGAGAGAGCCTGGGGCTGACCCTGCTTTGGACTCCCAGGTTTGGTCTGCCCTATCCAGAGAGCCCTTCCAGGCCGGGTGGGGCTGCGCCATTGTTTGCCTTGGAGCCTGCAAGGGGCTAAAGATTCACAAACCTCCCAATCTCATCCTCTACTAATAGGGACTGATTGTTGAGGATTCAGAAGGGAGTGGAAATATTTCCTAGCTGGGAAAAGGGGGTTGCTATGAGAGAAGTCTGGAGAACTGTCTTAGAAAGTTTGAATCACAGGGCTCTTAGCCCCCAGACAGGAAGCTCTATCACATTGATCTGGTCTGTGTCACAACAAATACCTTCAGACCAGGCATTGAATTGAGAGCTGCCAACAAGCGCCATCTCCTGGCAGACCAAGGAAGTACACATAAGAAAATTAATAAGTAAGAGAGGCTTTTCCTGGCCTCTATCGCCTCCCTGCCCAAGGCCCTAGGCAACGACTCTACAACCAATTAATGGGTCCAGTGCCCAGTTTTGAGCAACCAGCAGAACAATCCTAACAATCAAGGTTGAGCCAAAAATCAAAGAGCTGTGGTAACTCACAGCCTCCTGCCACTAAAACCCCATAAAAGAAAAAGAGATAGAGCATCTAAGTAAAATACAAACTAACAAGATGCCTAAGCACCAGCAAAAGATTACGAGCCATACTAAGAAAATAGAAGACATAGCCCAAGAAAAGGAATACAGCAAAGTCCCAGAAGAGATGTAGAATTTGAGAGAACTAATCAGTGAGATGAGCACAAATGTCCAAAATCAAATTAATGAGATGAAAGAGAATTTAGTTAAAGAGATAAATGACATCAAGAAGTCATTGAGCGAACGCAAAGAAGAATTTGAACTCCTGAACAGAAAAGTAACGGAGTTCATGGGAAGGGAAGACACAATAGGTGAAGTCAAAAATACATTTGAGGCATACAACAGCAGACTCAAAATGATAGAAGAAAGAATAAGTGATACCAAAGACAGAGCAGCTAAAATTGAAGAGAGAAAAGAACAGAGAGAGAAAAGAATGGAAAAAATTGAGCAGGGGCTCAGAGAGTTGAATGACAACACAAAACGCAAGAACATACGTGTCATGGGAGTTCCAGAAGGGAAAGAGAAAGGAAAAGGAGCAGAAAGAGTATTTGAGGAAATATTACCTGAAAATTTCCCAACTCTCACGAAAGAAATGAACTTGCATGTCCAAGAAGCACAATGTACCCCAATGAGAATAAATCCAAATAGACCTACACCAAGACACATATTATTCAGAATGTCAAATGTAAAAGATAAAGATAAACTTCTCAGAGCAGCAAGAGAGAAGCAAACAATCACGTACATAGGACGTCAGTAAGACTTAGTGCATATTTCTCTTCAGAAACCATGGAGGCGAGAAGACAGTCGTATGATACAATTAGGAAACTGAAAGAGAAAAACTGCCAGCCGAGAATTCTTTATCCAGCAAAACTGTCCTTCAAATATGAAGGTGAGTATAAAATATTCACAAACAAACAGAAACTAAGAGAGTTTGCAAAAAAGAATCCACCTTTGCAGGAATTATTAAAGGAAGCCTTAGAACCCGAAAGAAAAAGACAGGAGAGAGAGGCTTGGAGGAGAGTATAGAAGAAAGAAAAGCAGAAAGGATAACCAAAAGAGTAAAAAGAGAGACAAAAATAAGATGACATATGAAAACCAAAGAATACAATGGAGGAAATAAATAGTGCATTTTCAGTAATATCATTGAATGTGAATGGATTAAATTCCCCAATCAAAAGATACAGGCTGACAGAATGGATAAAAAAACATGAGCCATCCATATGCTGCTTACAAGAAACTCACCTCGGACCCAAGGATACAAATCGGCTGAAAGTAAAAGGTTGGAAAAAGATACTCCACACGAATAGTAAACAGAAAAGAGCAGGGGTAGCTATACTAATATCAGACAAAACAGACTTCAAATGCAAAAAAAGTGATAAGAGATGCAGAAGGCCATTATATATTAATAAAAGGGACGATCCTCCAAGAAGATATAACAGTCATAAATATCTACGCACCTAACCAGGGAGCCCCAAAATATATGAGACAAACTCTGGCAAAACTGAAGGGAGAAATAGACATTTCTACAATAATCATTGGAGACTTCAACACCCCTCTCACATCATTAGATAGAACAACTAGACAGAAGATGAACAAGGAAACAGAGAACTTGAACAATATGATAAACAAGTTAGACCTAACAGACATATACAGAACACTGCACCCAAACTCAGCAGGTTATACATTCTTCTCAAGTACCCATGGATCTTTCTCCAGGATAGACCACATGTTAGGTCACAATACAGCTCTCAATAAATATAAAAAGATTGAAATTATACAAAGCACCTTCTCAGATCATAATGGAATGAAACTAGAAATCAATAACAGACAGGAAAAAAGGAAATTTGCAAATGTGTGGAGACTGAACAACACACTCCTAAATATTCCGTGGGTCAAAGAAGAAATTGCAAGTGAAATCAGTAAATATATTGAGACAAATGAAAATGAGAACACAACGTATCAAAACTTATGGGATACAGCAAAGGCAGTCTTGAGAGGGAAATTTAGAGCTCTAAATGCCTATATTAAAAAACAAAAAAGAGCTAAACTCAAAGATATAACTGAACAACTTGAGAAACTAGAAAAAGAACAGCAAACCAATCCCAAAGCAAAAAGAAGGAAAGAAATAATAAAGATTAGAGCGGAAATAAATGAAAATGAGAACAGAAAAGCAATAGAGAAAATCAACAAAACCAAAAGCTGGTTCTTTGAGAAGATCAATAAAATTGACAAACCCCTTGCTAGACTAACAAAGAAAAAAAGAGAGAAGATGCAAATAAATACAGTCAGAAATGAAACGGGGGAAATTACAAAAGACCTCACAGAAATAAAAAGAATCATAAGAGGATATTATGAGAAACTATATGCCAACAAACTAGACAACCTGGATGAAATGGACAAATTTCTAGAAACACATAACCAACCTACACTGACACAACAAGAAATACAAGAACTTAACAAACCAATCACAATTAAGGAGATTGAATCTGTCATCAAAAATCTCCCAGCAAAGAAAAGTCCAGGACCAGATGGCTTCACAGGTGAATTCTACCAAGCATTTCTAAAAGAATTAACACCAATCCTGTTTAAACTCTTCCAAAAAATTGAAGAGGAGGGAAAATTACTCAACACATTTTATGAAGCCAACATCACCCTAATACCAAAGCCAGATAAAGATTCCACAAGACGGGGACGGATGTGGCTCAAATGGTTGGGCGTCCGTCTCCCATATGGAGGGACCTAGGTTCGATCCCCGGGACCTCCCGGTAAAAAAAAAAAAAAAAGATTCCACAAGAAAAGAAAATTACAGACCAATGTCTCTAATGAACATAGATGCAAAAATTCTCAACAAAATACTTGCAAATCGAATCCAACAGCATATCAAAAGACTTATATATCACGACCAAGTGGAATTTATTCCTGGTACGCAAGGCTGATTCAACATAAGAAAATCAATAAATGTAATACACCACATTAACAAATTGAAGGAAAAAAACAACATGGTCATATCAATAGATGCAGAAAAGGCATTGGACAAAATCCAACATCCTTTTTTGATAAAAATACTTCAAAAGATAGGAATAAAAGGAAAATTCCTCAATATGATAAAAGGCATATATGAAAAACCCACAGCCAACATCATACTCAATGGGGAAAGGTTGAAAGCTTTCCCCCTAAGATCAGGAACAAAACAAGGATGCCCACTGTCACCATTGTTATTCAACATTATACTAGAAGTTCTAGCTAGGGCAATTAGACAAGAAAAAAAATTAAAGGCGTCCAAATAGGAAAAGAGGAAGTAAAACTCTCACTGTTTGCGGATGACGTGATCCTGTATTTAGAAAATCCTGAAGTGTCCACAACTAAGCTACTTGAACTAATAAATGAGTTCAGCAAAGTGGCAGGATACAAGATCAACACGCAAAAATCAGTAATGTTTTTGTAAACTAGTACTGAACAATCTGAGGAGGAAATCAGGAGGAAAATTCCATTTTCAATAGCAACAAAAAGACTCAAATACCTAGTAGTTAATTTAACCAAAGAAGTACAGGATCTATATGCAGAAAACTACAAAACACTGCTAAAAGAAATTTAAAAAGACCTAAACAAATGGAAAGGCATTCCGTGTTCATGGATTGGAATAATAAATATCGTGAAGATGTCAATCTTGCCGAAACTGATTTATAGATTCAATGCAATACCAATCAAAATCCCAACAGCTTACTTTACAGAATTAGAGAAGGCAATTACCAAATTCATCTGGAAGGGTAAGTGCACCCGAATAGCCAAAAGTATTCTAAAAAAGAAGAGCAATGTGGCAGGAATTTCACTGACTGACCTTGAAACATATTACAAAGCTACAGTGGTCAAAACAGCATGGTACTGGCATAAAGATAGACACATCGACCAGTGGAATAGAATTGAGAACCCAGAAAT
>JAKSZT010054518.1:6443850-6465146 GCA_026826555.1 Tolypeutes matacus | reverse complement strand
CTTCTTCACTGTTGGTGGGAATGCAGGATGGTACAACCACTATGGAGGACTGTTTGGCAGTTCCTAAGGAAATTGAATATAGACTTGCCACGTGACCGTGCAATACATTGGGTGTATTCCCAGAAGAACTGAGAGGAGTGACACGAACAGACATCTGCACACCGATGTTCATAGCCACATTATTCACCATTGCCAAAAGTTGGAAAAAACCCAGGTGTCCATCAACAGATGAATGGATAAACAAACTGTGGTCTATTCACACGATGGAATATTATGCAGCTGTAAGAAGAAATGAAGTCATAAAACAAATGATAACATGGATGAACCTGGAGGACATTATGTTGAGTGAAGCAAGCCAGACACAAAAGGACAAATACTGTGTGAATGCGTTACTATGAACCAAATATATTGTGTAATATATTGTTTGATTCAAAAAAAATTTTATATGTATCCATTAGATTTAATTGAAAAATGTATATATTTATTCATCTGTGTTTACTTTTTATTTTTAATTCTTTGTATTTTCAATTATTAAATGTACAAAATAAAGTAAAAAAAAAAAAAAAAGAAGTCCGAGAAAGAAAAGACATCAGAAAAGGGGTAGAAAGAATATTTGAGGATATATATATTGAAAAGTTTCCAACCCTTATGAAAGACATGAATATCAATATTCAAGAAGGACAATATACCCCAAACAGAATAAATCTGAATATGTTTACTCCAAGACATCTACTATTCAGATTGTCAAAGGCAAAAGGTAAAAAGAGGATTTTGAGGGCAGCCAGAGGAAAGCAATGTATTGCTTAAAAGGGAGGCTCAATAAGGCTAAGTGCCGGTCTCTCATCAGAAACCATGGAGGTGAGAAGGCAGTGGTACAATATATTTAAGGTACTGAAAGAGAAATCCTTTATCTGGCAAAACTATCCTTCAGAAATAAAGGCAAGTTTAAAGTCTTTACAGACAAACAAAAAACTGATAGAGTATGTTACCAAGAGATGAGTCTACAAGAGATATTAACAGGTGTGTTACAGCCTGAAAGGAAAAGAGAAGGGCGAGTGCCCTGGAGAAGAGTATAGAAATGAAGAATATAAGTAAGAGAAACTGAAAGGGGTAAAAGACAGAAAATGGTAGATACGACAACAGAAAGCCAAGGGGTAAAATGGATGAAGTAAGTAACACCTTTATAGTAGTAACACTGAATGTTAATGGATTGAACTCCCCAATTAAAAGATGTAGACTGATAGACTAGATAAAAAAAACATGAGCCATCTATTTGTTGTCTACAAGAGACTCACCTTAGATGCAAGGACACAATCAGGCTGAAAGTGAAAGGTTGGAAAAAAATATTCCACACTAATAGCGATCAAAAAAAGAGTGGGTGCAGTGATACTAATATTGGATAAAATAGATTTTAAATGCAAAACTGTTTTAAGAGATGAAGAAGGTTACTCTATATTAATAAAAAGTAGAGCGGATGTGGCTCAAGCGGTTGAGTCCTTGCTTCCCACATGGGAGTATCTGGGTTCGGTCCCTGGTGCCTCCTAAAAACAAAAAAAACAAGCAACAAACAAAGAAATGAAGGGACCAACACAGGGGAGCCGATGTGGCTCAGTGGTTGAGTGCCTGCCTCCTGCAGATGAGGTCCCAGGTTCAATCCCCAGTGTCCTGGGTACATACATACATAAAGACAATTCACCAAGAAGAAATAATAAATATTTGCATACCTAACATAGATGCCCCAAAATACATGAGACACACAGTGGCAAAACTGAAAGGAGAAATAGATATCACTACAATAATAGTTGGAGACTTCAGCACTCCACTCTCAGCATTAGACAGAATATCTGGAAAGAGAATAAATAAGGAAACTGAGAGTTTGTATAATATGAAAATTATATTGATCTAATAGACATTTATAGAGCATGACACCCCCAAACACCAGGATATACATTCTTCTCAAGTGCTTATGAGTCTTTCTCAAGGATAGATCACATGCTGGGGACATAAGTCAGATCTCGATAAGTGTGTGTCTTGAAAACAACTCAACATATCAAAACTTATGAGATCTATTCACACAATGGAATATTATGCATCTGTAAGAAGAAATGAAGTCTTAAAGCATATGACAACATGGATGAACCTGCAGGACATTATGTTGAGCTAAGCAAGCCAGACACAAAAGGACAAATACTGTGTTACTATGAACCAAATATATTGTGTAACATATTGTTTGACTCAAAAAAATTTTATGTGTATCCAGTACATTTAATTGAGAAGTGTATATATTTATTCATCTGTGTTTACTTTTTAGTTTTTAATTGTTTATATTTTCCATTATTAAATGTACAATATAAAGTAAAAAAAAAAAAAAACCCTTATGGGATACAGCAAAGGCTGTGCTGAGAGGGAAATTAATAGCCTTCAATGCTTATATTAAAAAAGAAGAAAGAGCTAAAATCAAAAACCTAACTGCACGCCTGGAGGAATTTGGAAAAGAACAGCAAACCAATCCCACAGCTAGCAGAAGGAAATAAATAATAAAGATTAGAGCAGAAATAAATTAAATGGAGAGTAAAAAAAACAATAGAGAAAATCAACAGAACTAAAAGTTGGTTCTTCGAAAAGAGCAACAAAATCAACAAGCCCTTAGCTAGATTAACAAAGAAAAAAAGAGGGAAGATGCAAATAAATAAAATAAAAAATGAGAAGGGTGACATTACCACTGACCCAGCAGAAATAAAAGAGATCATGAAAGGATACTATGAGCAACTGTATGCCAACAAACTAGACAATGTTGATAAAATAGGCAAATTTCTGGAAACACATTGTAGCTGTTGGGCAATTATGAATTCCAAAAATATATATTGGATTATGCTTGTAAACTGATCTGTTCATCTGGGCATATTGAGCTATGATTAGGGCGTTGACTGGGCCATGTCAGTAGGGTGTTGAGCCCCACCCCTTGGTGGGTGGGGAATAAAATATAAGGCATCACAAAGAACAGAGTTACAGCAGTTTTGAGTAGCAGTTTTGATGTTGGAGTTTTGATATTGGAGAGAAGGCCCCAGGAGAAGAGAAGTGAGAAGTTCACCTGATAGTCTACAGCTGACCTTGTGGAGGAAACAGAGGAGCTAAGCCTGGAGAGAAACACAGCCCCGGGAAGAGAGGAACCCAAGAAGCCTGAACCCTGGCAAACGTCGGCAGCTGTCTTGCTCTAACTCGTGGCAATGGACTTTGGTGAGGGAAGAAACTTAAGCTTTATGGCCTAGTAACTGTGGACTTCTACCCCAAATAAATACCCTTTATAATGGCCAACCCATTTTTGGTATTACACATTAGCACCCCTTTGGCTGACTAATACACACATGAACAAACCACATGGACTCTAGAAAAAAATAGAACACCTTAACAAACCAATCACAAGTAAAGAAATTGAAACAGTCACCAAAAACCTCCCCAAAATGAAAAGTCCAGGACTAGGTGGCTTCACGGGGAATTCTACCAGTCATTTAAAGAAGATCTAATACTAATCTTGCTTACACTCTTTCAAAAAATTGAACAGGGGAAGTGGCTGTGGCTCAATCAGTAGGGCTCCCGTTTGCCATATGGGAGGCCCCGGGTTCGGTTCCCGGGGCCTCCTGGTGAAGGCAAGCCCGCCTGCGCGGCGTGGTTAGCTGACCCAGCGAGCACAAGCAGCAAGGGGGTGATAAATGAATAAATAAATAAAATCTTTAAAAAAAAAATTGAACAGGAAGGACCGCTATCAAATTCATTCTATGAAGCTAACATCATCCTAATACCAAATCCAAATAAAGATATTATGAAAAAAAATTAGACCAATTTCTTTAATGAATATAGATTCAAAAATCCTCAACAAAATACTTGCTAACTGAACCCAAAAATGCATTAAAAATTATACATCAGGGAAGCGGCTGTGGCTCAATCAGTAGGGCTCCCGTTTACCATATGGGAGGCCCCGGGTTCGGTTCCCGGGGCCTCCTGGTGAAGGCAAGCCCGCCCGCACGGCGTGGTTAGCTGACCCAGCGAGCACAAGCAGCAAGGGGGGGATAAATGAATAAATGAATAAATAAAGAAATAAAATAAATAAAATAAATAAATAAAATAAATAAAATAAAAATTATACATCATGATCAAGTGGGCTTTATACCAGCTATGCAAGGCTGGTTCAACATAAGAAAATCAAACAGTATAATAAACCACATTAATAAATTGAAGAAGAAAAATCACATGATCATTTTAATGGATGCAGAAAGGGCATTTGGCAAAAACACAACATCCTTTCTTAATAAAAACAATCAGAAAGATAGGAATAGAAGGAAACTTTCTCAATATGTTAAAGTGCATATATGAAGACCCCACAGCTAACATTGTACTCAATGGAGAAAGACTGAAAGCTTTCTCACTGAGATCAGGAACAAGACAAGAATGCCCACTCTCTCCACTGTTATTCAATATAGTGCTAGAAGTTCTAGCTTCGCAGTTAGGTAAATAAAAGAAAAGGCAGTCAAATAGGAAAGGAAGAAGTAAAATTTTCATTATTTGCTGATGATATGATCCTGTACTTAGAAAATCCCCAAAAATCCACAACAAAGCTATTAGAACTTATAGACAATTTCAGCAAAGTGCTGGGATACAAGCTTAATACGCAAAAATCCATAGCATTTCTATACACTACTAATGAGCAGTCTGAGGAGGATGTCAGAAAGAAAAATTCCATTTACAACAGGAACTAAAAGAATAAAATATTTAGGAATAAATTTACCTATGGACATAGAGGATCTGTATTCAGAAAACTATAAAACATTTTTTAAAGAAACCAAAGATGATCTAAATAATTGGACGGATAGTCCATGTTCATGGATTGGAAAACTAAACATTCTTAAGATGTCAGTTCTACCCAAACTGATGTATAGATTTAATGCAATCCCAATAAAAATTCCAATATCCTTCTTTGTAGAATTGGAAAAGCCAATTATCAAATTTGTCTGGAAGGGTTAGAGTCCCCAAATAGTCAACAATATCTTTAAAAAGAATGAAGTTGGAGGACTCTCACTCCCAGACTTTAAAGATTATCTAGCTACAGTGATTAAAAACAGCATGGTACTGGCATGATGATAGGCAGATTGACCAATAGAATCAAATCCAGATTTCAGAAATAGACCTTCACATCTGTGGTCAAGTGATTTTTGACAAGGCTGTCAAACCCGCTCAGCTGAGTCAGAACAGCTTATTCAACAACTTGTGCTAGGAAAACTGGATATCTATATCTAAAATATAGAAAGAGGACCCTTATCTCACACCTTACACAAAAATTAATTTAATCTGGATCAAGAACCTAAATATACAAATGAGAACCGTAAAACTCCTAGAAGAAAATATAGGGAAACATCTTCAAGATCTTGTGGTTGTTGGTGGTTTCTTGGACCTTACACCCAAAGCTCTCGCAACAAAAGAAAAACTAGATAAATGGGACTGCCTCAAAATTAAACACTTTTGTATTTCAAACAATTTTGTTAAGAAGGTTAAAAGATAGCCAAATCAATGGGAAAAAAAATCTTCAGAAACCATATATCTGGTAAGGGATTGATCTCCATGTTATATAAAGAGATTACACAACTTAACGACAAAATAACAAACAACACAATTAAAAAATGGGCAAAAGAATTGAATAAACGTTTTTCAAAGTGGAAACACAAATGACCAAAGGACACATGAAAAGGTGTTCAACATTACTAGCTGTTAGGGAAATGCAGATTAAAACTACAATCATCTCATAGCACACAGAATGGCTTTTTTTTTTTACCAGGAGGTCCCTGGAATCGAACCCCAGTCCCTCCATATGGTAGATGGACGCCGAACCTCTTGAGCCACATCTGTTTCCCCAGAATGGCTTTTATTAAAAACAAACAAACAAACCCAGAAAACTACAAGTGCTGGAGAGGATGTGGAGAAATAAGAACACTCCCTCACTGTTGATGGGAGTATAAAATGGTGCAGCTTCTGTGGAAAATAATCTGGCGGTTCCTCAGGAAACTAAATAGAGAACTGCCATATGATTCGGCAATCCTGCTACTAGGAATATATTCGAAGAACTGAAGTAAGGATATGAACAGATATTTGCACACCAATGTTCATAGTGGCATTATTCACAATTGCTAAAAGATGGAAACAACCCAACTGTCTGTCAACCAATGAATGGATAAATAAGATGTGATATATTCATATGATGGAATATTATTCAGCTGTAAGAAATCAACTGGGGAAGCACATGACAACATGGAGGAACCTTGAGGATATTACGTTGAGTGAAATAAGCCAGGCACAAAAGGAAGATGGCCTCACTGATATGAACTAAATACAATGAGTAGACTATGAAGTATAGGTGGGTGGGAGACGGAATGTGGGCTGAGAAGGGAGAGACAATGTTGGATGTATGTAGAATGTTTAATAAGGTCAAATGTAAATATGTAGTAATGGTTGGACTTGATGTTAACATATTATAATGAATGTAACAAACACGATTGATTTATGGATGTGTTTGTGGCTGAAACCAGTAGTCTAGGGAGATTAATGTTAGTTGGAGGACAGCTGGAAGATAAGATAGGGAATGTATAACAATGATTTTGGCAGTAGATGAGCATGGTGGTTAATAATATAAATACAGGAATGTTCTACTACAGGATGTTAAGAATGTGGTGATACATGGGAAAATATAACTAATGTAATATATAGACTGTAGTTAACAATGTAATGTTTTTGTAGCAAACATTATGCTGAAGTTAAAAAAAGGAATATGGATTTTGGTTTTGTGAGATATGAATATGGTTAAGCATTTTTTTCTCTTCATTTTTTTTTCATTATTAAGGAGACCTTGACTATGTCATTTAACTAATCTGCATTCATCTGTGTATGTTTCTGAACACTAGCAGAAGAATTGAGTTACTAGTTAGAATTAGATGAGATAAAAGTACCTGGACAGTACTTTTTAGGAGTACTGCTTCCACAATTTGTTGAGCTGCATTTTCCTGTTATTTTTTTATTTGAAATAAAGTTATTTTTTAAAAAATAATGTATATAAGAGAAATTCTTGAGACATATACACCAAACTACTACCAGTGAATTAATTGGGGTAAGAGAGTTACAGTAATGTAGAGTTGTTCGTAGATTTTCTACTTTATATACGTCTAAATGTTTGAAAAATTTCACAATGAATATGTAAAAAGAATCAGAAGATTATCTTGCAATCAAAAGTAAAAGCTTCGGGGGGCAGATGTGGCTCAAATGGTTGGGCGTCCGTCTGCCATATGGAGGGACCTGGGTTCGATCCCCGGGACCT
The DNA here is from genome assembly GCA_026826555.1 of Tolypeutes matacus. NCBI lineage: Eukaryota > Metazoa > Chordata > Mammalia > Cingulata > Chlamyphoridae > Tolypeutes > Tolypeutes matacus. The sequence continues at coordinate 6,457,789 of JAKSZT010054518.1, read as the reverse complement.
CCCGGTAAAATAAAAAATACATATATAGAAGGCGCATGGGCTGCCAGGCTCTGTGTGCCGGTGAGCTGTCGGGCCTGGGAAGCCATGCAGCAGGATGATGATCTAACAGGGGAGAGACAAGACGAGATGCTCCGAAAGCTCCAGAAGCCAGGAGCTGAGGTGGTACAGGCGACAGAATACCTCTCTCCTACATCGGAGGTCTCCAGGATCGAATCCTGGTGAAGACTGGAGGAGGAGGATGAGAAGAGATGGCAGGAAACAGACACGGAGAATTGCCCAGCAAATGGACACAAAACAGCAAATGGGGAAGGGGGGGTTTAAAATGGATAAAGTAAATAAATAAATCTTTTTAAAAAAAAAAAAAAGTAAAAGCTTCTGGGGGCAGGGAGAGGGAAAAGCAGTTGTAATACAGGGGCTTTTTCGGGACTTGGGAATTATCCTGAGTGACATTGCAACGACAGATGTAGGCCATTTTATATAATCACATAACATGTAGAACTGTGTGGGAGAGAGTGTGGTCTACAGTGTGACCTATGGTCCATGCTTAATGGCAAAGCCCCAGGATGTTTATCCATTGCACTAATGAAGGATGTTTATATGGGAGGGTGTGGGAGGTGTGGGAGGTGGGGCATATGGGAATCCCTATATTTTTTGTATAACATTTATATAATCTAAGTATCTTTTAAAAAAAATTATTAAAAAAAAAAGTAAAAGCTATTCATTTTATAAAATTGTTAGGTGTGTTAAAAATACTGGGTAACAGTGACATAGCTGCTACTATGTGCCAGAAACTGTTCTGAGGCCTTTATATATGGTGACTCATTATTTCTCACCACAGTCTTATGGGGTAAGTACTGTCATTATCCCTGTATCATCTCTAGTTTACATATGAGGCACCTGAGGCTCAGAGATGTTAGTAACTTGCATACACACACACATACACACACATAAATATATTTTGCATTATGCTTTCTTTTAAAATTGAGATATAATTCACATACCATAAAATTCAAGGGTTTTTAGTATATTCATAAAGTTCTGCAACCATCACCACTATCTAAATCCAGAATATTTTCATCAACCCCAAAAGAAGCCCTGTACCCATTAGCAGTCACTCCCTTTACCTTCCTGTTCTCCAGCCGCTGGCAACCACTAATGTACTTTGTCTCTCTGCATTTGTCTATTCCACATTTTTGTCTATTTTGATTTATCCACATATCATCATACAATATGTGCATTTTAGACCAGCTTCTTTCAGTCAACATGTTTTGAAGGTTCACCCCGGTTGTAGCATGTATCAGCACTTTATTCCTTTTTTGGGGCTGTATAACATTCCATGGACGAATGTTGATCTGTTCGTCCATGGATAGACAGTTGGGTTGTCCTCACTTTTTGGTTATTATGAATAAAGTTGCTGTGATCATTCATGCACAAAGTTTTGTGCAGACATATGTTTTCATTTCTCTAGGATACTTACCGAGGAGTGGAATTGCTGGGTCCTATGGCAATGCTATGCTTAAATTTTGAGGAACTGCCAGGCTGTTTTCCAAAGTGCTGCACCCTTTTAGAATACCACCAAAAGTGTATGAGGGTTCCGATTTCTCCACAACTTGCCCATAATTTTCAAGGGTCAGAGCTGGGATACAAATCAGAGCCTGGGCTCTGAGCCATGCTCTACCCTGTTTCCATACACTTAGCAACATTTGGAAAGGGTTCTTAAGCATTTCCCCTTGAATGATTCAGTAAGGGTGACTTGAGGGATGCCGATGTGGCTTAAGCGATTGGGCTCCCATCTACCATATGGGAGGTCCTGGGTTTGATTCCCAGGGCCTCTTGGTGAATACAAGGGGGCCTGTGCAGAGAGCTGGCCTGTGCGGAGAGCTGGCCCTCATGGAGAGCTGACGCAACAAGATGATGCAACAAAAAAGAGACACAGAGGAAAAAGACAATGAGAGACACAAGCCAGGGAGCTGAGGTGGCTCAAGTGACTGAGTGCCTCTCTCCCACTTGGAAGGTCCCAGGGTCGATTCCCAGTGCCTCCTAAAAGAGAAGATGAAAAAAGAAGACAAGCAGACACAGAAAAATGCACAGTGAATGGACACAGAGAGCAGACAGTGAGCGCAAGCGTCAAGGGGGGCGGAGAATAAAAAAATATATAAATAAAATAAATCTTAAAAAAAAAAAAAATGGGTGACTTGAGATTAACTGGTGCATTGTCTCCCTATATGGTCACTTTCGTATTTTTGACATTTCATCTGGTTCTATGGACATACGAACCTGACCGTGCATAATCCTACCTCACACCTTTCTCTGGCATCCAGGAACCTGGCAGGATAAAGTCCACCTTCATAATCGGAGCCCTGCTCACCTCCTCACTCTTACCTCCCTCCACCTCCCCACCCCTTTCCTTCGTACATGGTATCCTTCTGCAGTGTTAAACACAGCATTTCATGTCCCTCTATTCCTGTTGCCTGTTGTTCCCTTCACCTCCATGTTCTTCCCTACACTACCGATTCATCATTCAAACCTCACCTCAGATGTCAGCTGACATACCTGAAAGCTCCTCACTTCTTCCTCAGCGCCATCTCTGTACCTTGGGTTTGCTCGTATTATGACACTTCCCTCCTCCTCTTGTTTCCATGTCCCTTGTCCCTGCTAGACTCTGAACTCCTCAGTGGCCAGAACCATGTCTTATTCTGTATCCGAGCATCCAACACTATTTGGCGCTATAAGAGATGCTCAAGAACTGCTTGTTTAATGGAATTTGTGCTCTTGTTTATTCAGTACACGTATACTGAGTGCCTTCTGGCACCACCAGATACAGGCCTGGTGCAGCAGATGCAGGGAGAAAACGTGCACTCAGAGAGTCTTACAGTGTGATACGATGAAAGAGCTGCAGGGCTTACACGGGCCAATCCTGGTTTTGAGGGACCTGAATCGTATTCAATTTTGGGCAGCCTCTTCAAAAAAGAAAAGATATATAATTAAGAATAAAAATTGGCTAGGGCCTCTCCTGGGGCCTTAGAATGTGCCCGTGTGAATGAGGCATCCTGAAGTTTAAATTTTGCTAGATCCAGGGAAAATCCAGCTCTGGGCTTAGGGTTAATGTCCAGTAAACCATATTAGGTCATATTCCTAATGGGTGTAATAGAGACTGAATTAAAGGATTCGGGCAGTTGTGAGGATACGGTTCAGTTATGGTTTGATTCACAGATAGTTTTTTGGAAATCTGCCTGTTGCATGTACACCTGTAAGGTCAGGTGGCTGCAAAGACAGGCACCTTCTCATGGCCCACCACTAGGAAATGGGTGTTTTCTTTCATTCTGCCAGCGCATGTCACTTCCTAGCAGCTTTTTTCTAGTCCCTCGTTCTTGTAAAATTCTTGAGGCATAATGTTCCCTTCACTCAGCTGTCAAGGAGGAAAGTCAGAACCACGACTGTTAAAAGCGTTCTTCACAATCAGAGTTTCCCTGGAGCATTTGCTGTTTGGAACTGTTGTCCCTCATTTACAGCAGCCGTTAGCAGCGGTTGAAAGAGAGGCTCTTATGTACATGCTGACAAGGAGGAAATCCAGAATTAATGAGTAAGAATATTATGACCAAAAAGTCATAAAGCCTACACTTACTTTTGTAGAATTAATTATTTGTCTTTTTTTATTATGCAGAAAGACACTTCTTGGGCCAACGTATGGTTCTCCCATTGAACATATACAGATCCTCCCGGTGAAAACCACTAGCGAACTGCAGAAACGCTACTTGGTGTTTATGAACAGAGACAAGGTATGCGGTGCTTTTGCTCGTTACCTCTGTAAAATGAGTCCATGTATTCTGAGCTCCAGTCAGACCCACACATTATTAGACTCAAGGACGCTCAGTTTCCTATCCATCCAGTCAATAGTGATTTGAAAATTGCCAGAGATTAGTGAGAATGCCTTTTTGGAGACATTTCTGAGCAAAGTCACCATGTTTCCTATACCCCAAATGAAGACCCATGGCCCAAAGGATTTTTTTATTTCAGATTCATTTACCTGGAAAACTATTAAAAAGGCCTAAAAATTAGTCATGCTTAGTTGTACGTTTAATAAATAATGTATATAGAAGAGCATAAAATCCTACAACGTCATAATTATTCTGGAAAACCTCGGACACCTGGCCATGAAGACATGGAGGAAAACCTCCTCCATGTGCCTGCTGAATCTGTGTAGAGGGGGCCCTTCCCTGCTGGAAAACACGGTGTCTCTCTTTTAAGGATCAGTGTGTGCAAAAACCCAGCTCTATGAAACGTGGCTCTTGCACACTAGAACGGTTTCAGACAAACAGGTCCCTCCAGTAAACAGATCTGGAGGTGACATGTAAAGATGCCTGGCATAGCTTGGGGCACAGTTATCTTAGTCAGAATATCCAACTACATATTTCTTTCTAGGTCGGACTTCAGATATTACCAGTAGATGGCAACCCACATAAGACTACTGCTATTGTCTGCCACCCAGAGGGGGTGGCTGGAATGACCCTTTCCTATGATGGATGCTACGCCTTCACAGCAGGAGGACCTGATCGCTCGGTAGTGCAGTGGGAAATTAACTTAAGGTACATGATGGGGCAGGGAACTTGGCTCCATGAGTTAGGTATCAAGTATAGACCCCATTTGTTCACTTAGCAACAGTAGACAGGTTTTAACACCTACTCCAGGTGCTGTGCTAGACCTGAGGATACAAGAGAACCAAGGTGCAGGCCTTGGCTTCAGGTTGCACACATATGGGTGTGGGAGACAAAGAAATGAGCAATGATGATGGAAGGGGATGTTAAGATAGAGGCGTGCTGTTGGGGCTTTGGGAAAACCAAGGAGGCACATCTCACCAGCTGAGGTAGAGTCGGGGAGGGTGGGAGGGAGCGTGGGTGGAAGGGAAGACATCTTAAGAGAGTCGAGGGGTGGATGTGGCTCAAGTGGTTGGGCGCCCGTCTCCCATATGGAGGGACCTGGGTTCAATCCCCGGGACCTCCTGGTAAAGAAAAAAAAAAAAAAAGAGTCATGACTGAAACCAGGCCTCATTGCCATGTTCTTGAATTATCTGTGCTATTGTTTATCCTGTATTTTTCCTAATTGACTCATTTTTTTTTACTTAAATTTATTTTAAAAGGAAGCTTTATGATATTTTAGAAATTGTTGGTTTGATGAGCTGTTACATATTTTAAAACACATGAAAGAAAATATATAACTAGTAACATTTAAAAAGTTCATGTGTGACTAGTACCACTGAAAACTATCTTACAACTTCAGGAAGTTTCAAAGACTTGAAAGATCTTAGGGATTTGCCAGGTCAAGAAGGAAAGGAAAGACAACCCAGACAGAAGGAACAACTCTTACCCAAGGCACAAGACACGGAACTACTTGGTGCTGACTTTGGCAAACAGCAAGCAGCTTAAAGATCTGGGAGAGAATGGTCCTAAAATCTTTTCCTGTGAGCTCTGGGTGGCCCTTAAAGAGTTGCTTAGTCAGATTGGCATTTCAGGAAGATCACTAAGATATGGAGAATGGATTTGTAGGGGCCAGGGAGGCAGCAAGGGGACCTCCTGTAGTAGTCCTGGGGGAGAGGGGTGATCATTCTGGATCAAGGTGGCGGAGTGGGTGTGGAAAGGAGGAGAAGGGACCAAGACATACTTAGAAGTGAGGGGAACAGAACTTGGTTACCGCTGGGAGATCCTGAGTTCCCTGCCACTTCTGAAAGGGCTGACAGGCAAGTGGGAAACGCGGCTTTCCCCTCTCCCCTCTTCCTCTCATGCCATCGTGATTTATGATAACATTCCTTCTAGAAATATTTATTGAACCACTCCTGGGGTTAGACCCCTAGTGAGAGCTCCTGTTGTGAGCAGGTGTCAACATCAAGCAGCTGCCACCACAACCCTGAGTTTACTTAATGCCGGGGACCCTTGTGACACCTGTTCAAATAAATTTGCAGACAAAAAAGTTAATTTTCTGTCTCGTGGACCTTGTGGTACTTGCACATAAGGCTGTGACTTCACCTTGGTTCACCTTTCCCCCCAAAATTCTTTCTTACTCTGTCTTCTCCACATCCACACCAAGTAGAAAGATTTAGCCTGAATCTCTGAAGTGCATTACCGAAATAATAAAAGTATTATTTTAAATGCATGTTTTTAGTTCATTCTTCTCACCCCACATGCTCTCAGTTGAGAATCTTTGCCTAAGCCTAGCCTGAAAAATTCTGTAGGTGAACATAGAAAATATGTGGACTTTGAGGTCAAATAGACATGACTTTGAATCTGAGTCCTATTCTTTGCTGGCCATGGGACCAAGGACAGGTTTCTTAACATCTCTAATCTTTAGATTCCTCATCTGTGAAATGGGCTTTTATAGGATGGACATTAATACAGATTTTTATAGGATCCTTGTAAAGATCAGGTAGGTTAATATATGTAAAGCACCAGCACAGAGCTAGATGCTCAGTAAGTTAGTGATTTCCTTTCTTCTTTTCTTCCTTAGAAAGACATTTGCCTGGGAGCTCAGGATCTTATTACTAGAAGAAGAGAAGGCACGGGGGCTGTCCTCCCACCTACCCACAGTCAGCTGAGCCCATCAGAGTGGTGCAGGGTACATCACTAGCAGCCACCTCCTCTTTCGGTCATCTTCCCCAGCCCCTTCTCTGTCTCTGCTGTCAGACGGCCTCTCTGTTGACAGTTGCACATTAAGGGGCAGTGTGAAAACAGTAAGGAGGCACCTTGCCTCCTAAAAGAACAGATTTGATTACTGGGTCCCCAGTAAAAGTTTACCCCATACCATCTGCCAAGCAAATGTCTTCTTATGGCAGATATCAGAGCTTCTCCATTTAACCAAAATAGCCAGTTAAATCTGCTTTGGAATTGCTGGGGTTTCAGATGGCAGTTGCTGCTCTGACTGGAACCTCTGCCTTCATCTAAACAAGCAGATCTTAGGGATTTGGGAATTTAGAAGCTGGAGATGATCTCTCCTTTTAAAAAGCACTTCCTGAACAAAAGATCTTGACTCCTTGAGACCTTACCTGTTACCTGGAACCATGGGGGCAAAGAGACCCTGGTAGATCTTTTCCGTTTTTGTTCTCAGTCATCTTGGGGTCTGGAATTTTAAAATTCAGTTTAAAAAAAAAGGTGCCAGCCTTCTAATAGCTTTCCTGGGCCTGGCCAGAGTCCAGGCTTTGGAGAATTTCAATTTAATTTGTTGTGGGGACAAAGGATCATTATAAACTAATTAGCACTTCATTGCTGCTTCTGGTGTCTTAATATGTTCGGCGCTTCACTAATGGAAATGTAAAAACCCTAAACAAGTAAACAAAATTCCCTACTAGATTTACTGATGGCGAATTGTTGGATGAAAAAAAGATGTTAAATCCCCTCACATTCCAGTTATTTTAAGCAGTGCACTCCTAGGCCCCAAATACTCTCATTGCAGCATGTTGAACCTCCTCCCTGGGAGACCCCGTTCCTTTCCCCACAGTTCATTCCACATACTCTCTCCATTCTCCCCATCTTTGCTAGCATGCCAAGCTTTCCCTCCATGTCCGGCATTTGTTTTTAAAATCTCCCATTACTTATTTATGCTCGACCTCACTGTAATCCTGTTGCCCTGCTCAGAGTAGAGTAAAAAGATTCAAGTGCAACTTCTTGCTAGCTATATGACCGCAGACTAGTTACTTAACTCTCTGAGTCTCGGTTTCTCCAGCTGCTAGATGGGAATATAATCAGCCCTGAATTCAAAGGGTTGTTTTGACATGATGGTTACTACCATTACTACTAATCTCTTCCTCCTCCTCCTCCTCCTCCCCTTCCTCTACCTGCTCCTCAGGGAGATTTCCGGAATACTCACTACGTCACAGTCACAGTGCTCCCTGCTTCTCCAGCTTCATCTCTTTTCACAGAAGTAACTTATGTATTGCTGGGCACATAGTAGACTTTCTTTTTTTTTTTTATAAAGATTTTATTTATTTATTCATTTATCCCCCCCTTGCTGCTTGTGCTCTCCGGGTCAGCCAACCACGCCGTGCGGGCAGGCCCGCCCTCACCAGGAGGCCCCGGGAACCGAACCCGGGGCCTCCCATATGGTAAACGGGAGCCCCACTGATTGAGCCACAGCCGCTTCCCATAGTAGACTTTCAATCAATATTACTTTCCTTTTGTGCCCTAGTGACCTCTTTTTAAGTTTTTTTTTTTTTTTTATTTTAGAGAAGTTTTATATTTACAGAGATATTACACAGAAAGTACAGAGAGTTCCCATATAACCACCCACACCCACATGCACACATAGTTTCCCCTATTATTAATATCTTACATTACTGTAGTACATTTGTTACAATTGATGAACCAACATTGAAGCATTGCTATTGACCAAAGTCTATAGTTTACATTATGGTTTGCACTTTGCACTGTATAGTTTTATAGGCTTTGACAAATGTATAATGACATGTATCTGTCATTACAGCATCATACAGAACAATTTCATTGCCCTAAAAATACCCTGTGTTCCACCTGTTCATCCCTCCACCTCCACTCTGAGCTCCTGGTATCCACTATCTTTATATCAATGCTACAATTTACTCCATTAACACAATATGATAACTACAATAACAATAAATCTGCTTTGGACTGTGGTTACACTCCCCTCTTATGCTTGTTCATTCCTCAATCTTGAGAGATTTGGGATGATGTCTGCTCTGACTGCTTCAGGCTGAGAGGGGACTTAGATATTATGGGTTAGATGGAAGGAACTGTTTCGCTTGCAGTTGTAGATGCTCCTTGTTCTTTGGGAAAGGACTTGTCAATCATCATCCAGGGCAGGTCCAAAGAACTGCAGATTAGGAGTTGGCCATAGCTCTGCTGGGTTTCAGGGCTCAACTGGCATATGAACAATCCTAAGATTTAATTCTCTGAGAAATACATTTAACAAGTATATTAAAAATTATAAGTTCAAATAAAAGGAGTAGAAGAATCATAATTAGGGGAATTATAAATGAGTATAACTATGTTGTGTTGGATAAATAGATTTTCATATATTTCCAAATAGGGCCCACCAAGGGGGTGTTGATTTCATAAGGATGTGTGCCTTGCCTATGGTGTCTGGACATCCCTAGAGCCCTTAGGAGCACTTTTGTTTGAGGCTTTGTTTACTGTGGAAGCTTGTGAAATGTGCCTGAGACCTGCATAAGTGTAACCTCCAGAATGGCCTCCTGACTCACTTTGAAATCTCTTAGCCATAAAAACTGTTTTATTTAATATTTCCCCCTTTGATAAAGGTCTTTTTCCAAATGCATCACTGATTAATGCTTGGTAATAATCCCTTGGTGCCAGGGAGGCTCATACCCAGGAGTCATGTCCCATGTCAGGGGGAAGGTAGTAAGTTTATTTGCAGAATTTGGCTTAGAGAGAGGCCACATTTGAGTAGCAGGGAGGTTTTCAGGAGGTAACTCTTAGGCATTAATTCTAATTAGGCTTAATTTCATATTTACAGGAATAAGGTTCATAAGTACAAGCATTAAGATCAAGGGTTTGTCATTTTGGCCTTTTTCCTTTTGTTAGGCATGGCTTATATATTCCAGAGATTTTTGTCATCTTATCTGAGAAAGTAGCAGGACTTCTCCAGGATAGAAATTTAATGTTTTGTTAGCTACTGTGTAGGTCTCTATCAAGAAAACATACCTAAGAGAACAAAAATACATTTACATCCCATAGAAGTATGCTTTTGGTGAATTTTTCCCCATATAGCACCCCACTATCAATACCCGATACTAGTGACATCCAATGACCTTTTTAAAAAAAATTGCAAGTATTAGAAACCCAGCATAGGCAAAAAGGAGAATTTATGAGAAGGTCACTGGGATCTCATGTAGCCACATTGCACATGCAGTGGCCATCAGTGTCTGGGCTCTGCTGGGCTCTGTTTTGGCCTCTGCTCTGGGCTGTGCTCCAGGCTCTCCTGGGCTCTGCTGACTCCATTGGTCTCTGCTCTGGGCACTGTGCTGGGCTCTTCTGGGCTCTGCTGGGCTCTGCTCTGGGCTCTGCTCTAGGCTCCACTCGGCTCTGCTCTGGGATCTGCTCTGTGTTCCACTGTGGGCTCTGCTGGGCTCTGCTGGGCTGTTTTGGGCTCTGTTATGGGCTCTGCTGGGTTCTGCTGGGCTCTGCTCTGGGATCTGCTGCATCTGCTGGTCCTGCTGGGCTCTGCTATGAGATATGCTATGAAACATGATTCTGAGCAAGGGAGCCCCGAGTTTCGGGCGTGTCCTAGAGAATCAGGAGCCTTTGTGATCCTTCCCCTCAGGTTCCTGGCACGATGGGCTCTTTTGTGTCATATCAAGCCTTTGCCTGGTCCTGCTCTAGAACTATATGGCTACAGGTGGATTCAGCACCTGTGGAACCATTGGGGTTGAGCCTGGGCCTGGCCTGAAGGCCACAGAGAGGTAGACCTCTCAGCCAGACCCCTGCTCCATGGCCTGATGACACAGCCAAGAAGCCGGGGAAGAGGGGCCCTGCTGGAGAGAGACCTCTGGCCTCCCTGGATGCCCACGCCTGCTTAGAGAGCACACCAGGCTCCCACAGCCCCTGACCCAGCCCAGCAAGAAGGCTTGTGGCTAGTTCCTTTAACCATTACCGTGACCATTTTTCACGGAGCCTTTCCTACAGGCCAGGCACTGTACTACATGCTTTACAGGCACTGTCTGATTTCACCCTCACAGCCATCCTGTGAGAGTGGTAGTGTTGCTTCCTCGTTGGACAGGTTAGGAAACTGGCTCAGAGGGATTAAAATAGCCTACTCGGGTGATGGAATAAGTGGTGGTGATGGGATGCAAATCCAGGTCTTTCTGATTTTACCCCACACTTCAACACTTTTTTTTTTTTTTTTTTAAGAGAAAAACATTCTTATATATGCACTGTTAACCATACTCATTTTTCACAAGAGAGTTCTCTATGCTGTACAGTACCATGTTTCATTTTTTAGCTTTCCTTCTAGTGATATACATGGCCTTAGACTCTCCCTTTTACCCATTATCATACCCATATATTAGCACTGCAAATTACAAACACTATGATATGCTTTCACCATTCCTATTCATTTCCAAGCAGCCTTTCTACCAATTCTGCACAGATGAAACCTCAGGTCTGCATTCTCTAACCTAATTCTATTTTCTAGTGACTTGTATTCTAGCTATTAACTCCACAGGTTTTAACAAACATTCTTTACAGGGGAAAAATAAGGGGCATCATGTCAAATTCTTGATGTGCATTAACATATATATTTAATTCTCAAAACAACCCCATGAAGCAGGTTCCAGAATTATCCCCATTTTACAGATGAGGAAACTGAGGCCCGGGGAGTTTGTTACCTGCCCACGAGCATACGGCTTGCAAATGTAACAGCCCATTATCTGTTTGACTCCAGATTCTGGATGCTTAGCCACTTGCCTACTGTGGTCTCCTGCTAAAGTGTCTGTTAATATCCTGATCAAGAGGTTAATCGCCTGATTAGCAGAAATCCATTTAGTGGATTAGTATAATGATTTCACATTATTAGTATTTTGCCTGAGGCAAAGTTGGTCACATACATCAGTAGGTTTTCTTACCATTCGAATGGCCTATTTTTGGAAATATCTGACCCCATGTTGGAGAGCAGAGGGTTATTTTTATCTGACTGTCATGGGTCCCTTGTGGTCTCCGGGTTTTTATGGAAGCAATTAGTATTGGCAGTCCACCTGCACAAGATCCTGTTCTTCTCAGTCTGGTCATAGGCGGATCTAAAGTTACAGGCAAAACTGCTCTCCTTGGGAGAGCTGTGGCTTCAGAATATAGGAGCCCTCCCTCCCTCCGCTAGGAGAGATGAGTTCCCCAGAGAGTGCAGACAAATTGCCAAGCACCTGCCCTGACATCAGTGAGAGAATATCACATAATTAGAGCAGGTGCCCTGTACCACTGGGTTCCACACTTGAAATTGCATTTTCTGTTTTCAGCTTCATTTTGGACAGATTTTTCTTAACAAGTTTACAGACACCCTAATTGCATCTCCCCCGTAATACCCTTCAGCGGACCACAGCGCCGTGGCAGGCGAGCATCTGAACCTTGTTCTCGCATGAGCGCTTTCTAATAGTGATGTTTCTGTTATTGTTCCAGCGCCCTGGAGGCAGCAGTTTCTCTTGGGGGCGAAGACTTGACCCCGTTCTATGGTCTGGTGACTGGTGGCAGGGAAGGAAAATTCTACAGGGTAATTGTCCTCAGAGTAAACACTTCCTGGTAACATCTTGTTAAGTTTTTTAAACAAACGTGCCCAGGGTTCACCCTCTTGCTTTTTTCCAAAGCTCCTTTCCCCACTGAGCTCCAGATGTACTTTCTAGCAAATGCCCTTGAAGTCTTGATGCTTCAGACATCAGCCAGAACGTGTGTTGTGTTTCCATTTTGTTTTACATAGGAGCTGGAAGACTATTTTTACTATTCCCAGCTCCGCAGTCAAGGTATCGATACGATGGAGACCAGAGAGGTGTCGGAACACATTTGCCTGTCAGAACTTCCTTTTGTCATGAGAGCAATTGGCTTTTACCCATCGGAAGAGAAGGTAGGAAGAAAGAAAACACAAACAGCAGTGGGATGTGTTAGTTATTAACAATGATCCCTGGGAACAATAATTATAGGTCAGAGTAAAGATTGAACATTGTCCTTACACAAATACATCAGAAGAAGGTTCTGGGCATTATAGACGTACCCCTGAGAAACAGACTTACTGTGAAGGAACATTGCTATTCCTAAAAGACGAATTCCTTATAAAGTTTGATGTTGGGAGGAGCTTGGGAGTTAAGCTCATGGAATTTGGAATCCAGCCAGAGTTCCAGTCCCAGCTCTGCCCTCACTGGGCAAGGACCAGCCCCGTGGGATTCAAGGAGGCGATGCCTGAGAAGCACGTGACGCAGCACCAGGCACACCGTAAGAGCTCAAGAGGCGGGGGGGGGGGTGGCTGTCACTGAGTGGCTGCTGCTCTTGTAGCACCTGGGGGTGGATGTTCTTTCTGGGCTGTGGGACTGGGTAGATGCTGTCACTCCTCATGTCCAGGCCAACCCCCCGCAGCTGCCGGGAGCTCCAAAAAGGGGCAAGAAACACTCCAGGAAAACTGCTCATCATATAAATGATTGCTTAAAATGCAATTTAGTGGTTTTTCTCTCTGACCTTGTAATGTAACACATTCTCATTGTAGAAATTTTGGAAAAGGTATGCAAATATTAAGAAAATAATCATTTCATATTCTACCACCCAAAACGAGCAGTTGTTAATATTTTCCTATTTTTTTAATATATACACATATACACACATATACACAGATGTATGTGTAATTTTAAAAAACTAATTGGGACCATAGTTTATCCTTTATCTTTTATTTTGCTGAACATTATACTATAAGAATTTTCAGAAAAAAAAAAAAAGAAATTTCCATTTTATTAAAAATTCTTGGGGAGTGGATGTAGCTCAGTGGTTGAGTGCCTGCTCCCACTTATGAGGTCCCAGGTTCAACCCCCAGTACCTCCTAAAAAAGGATATATGATTTTAAAGGATATATCTTAATTCCATAGCTTTTTCTGATTTTGAAAATAGAACTATAAAAAAGAAGAAAAAAACTACTTAGAGATGATCATTACCAACATTTTGGTGGTTTGTTTCCTATTATTTTATATATGGATCTATTCATATTTTTTAAACAAAGAATTAGTGTGTGTGTGTGTGTGCATGCGCACAAACATACATACTGACATTCTCAGCAATGTGTTTTGGTGGTAGAAATTCCTTGAAAGCGTGATTTTTTTTTTTTTTTAATTTTATTTTTCAGCTATTACACATACTTTTCATCTTAAAGCAATTTATTTATTTATTTTTTTATTTTTTAAAGATTTTATTTATCTATTCATCTATCCCCCCCCTGCTGC
>JAKSZT010054518.1:6404055-6433850 GCA_026826555.1 Tolypeutes matacus | reverse complement strand
CAAATATTAAAACACTGGTTGCTTATAGATAGCAGAGTGGGAAAACCCATTAGCTATGATTTTCATTTTAGGTAAAGAGCAGCACTGTCTGAGAAGACTCAAACAATTAGTAATATTTGTCTATACTAAGAAATAATATATACATAGGAAAATTAGTGATTGTACTGATTTTATTATTCTTGCTAAGCCATTTTATCTTCCTCACATTCAATGCAAAGAAATAAAACTTAATATGAAGAAAATTCTATCCTCATTATTATTCCCAATAAAAAGGGTCTGCTTCACTCTGAAGGCCTGGGAGTATTGTACAATATGGATCATTTAGTGGCTTAAGTAGGCCAATGTACCATTTTGATTCTGATCCACTGGAGAGACTCTCATGCATACTTGGTGACCGAACTAACTCCATGGAAGCTGACATATACTGAACCATTTTTGTAGTGTGCCCATATCGCACTAAACAAGAATAAACCCTAAAGAAGGAAATATAACAATCTGTCCAGAAATTATATCTATAGGTTCTTTCTTAGTATAAGAGGCCCTTTCTTGAATACATGGATGCAAGTATTTGTGTGGTCTAAAGATTTCTGGATTGATATTGTGTCTGGCATAATGAAGATAAGGTACATATTGAATCCACGGTCAGATTAAGAAACTTCCACAACTGGTCTCAATTCTTCAGACAGTGGAGCAAGTTCCTTTTCTAAGCTGACAGTTAGTCCTGTGTTGGCATTGCTGCTGGCTACAAGACTCACCACCAAAGGTAAGCAATTAAATTGAACCACCTGGTAGGTGTTATAGTAACAAATAATACTTTTGTTTTTCAAAGTACAGGTTTGCCTCCTTGGTCTGTTGCAAAGGCAAAAGTACATAAGAAACCAGGTCTAAAAGCATGCTCTGGGGCATTATCATTTGCCACTTTAATAACAGGTACTCCATCTCTATCTGGCACAACAATAGAATGGAGCCCTTCAGCACTGGGCAATTTTTTATACAGGAATCCTTTTAGATCATCCACCATGATGAACCCCTGTCTTCTGCTCAATCTCCACCCTTGGACTTCGTGTTTTCCTTGCTGTCACTTCAGGAACAGCTTCAAAGACAGGTTCCTCTACAAGCCTCTGTCACATCTCTCCCCAATTTTTTTTTTTTTTTTTACCAGGAGGTCCCGGGGATCAAACCCGGGTCCCTCCATATGGGAGACGGATGCTCAACCAGTTGAGCCACATCCGACCCCCCCCAATTTTTTTTTTTTTTTTTTATTATGGGTAAAAATCAAAATTCTCACAATACATACAAACATTTGCAAAATGATATATAAATATATATGCATATATGTGTATTTGCTTACAAAAATGTTATTTATATATATACACATATATTTTAAGAGGTGCTTAGATTACCCAAAATATTACACGGAACCCCCCCCCCCCAATTTTTGAAAGGCAGTTTTGCCACATACAGAATGTTGGTTGGCACATTTTTCTTTCAGCACTTTAAATGTGCCATTCCACTGCCTTCTTGCTTCCATGATTTCCAATGAGAAAGTGGCACTTAATCTTATTGAGGCTCCCTTGTATGTGACACATTGCTTCTCTCTTGTGGCTTTCAGAATTCTCTAACTTTGACATTTGACAGTTTGATTTTAATATGCTACAGTGTGGCTCTATTTTGGTTTATCCTGTTTGGAGTTCATTAAGTGTCTTGGATGTGTCTTTTGTTAAAATTGGGAAGTTTTCAGCCATTATTTCCTTGAATATTCTTTCTGCCCCTTTCTCTCTCTCTTCTTCTTTTCTTTCTGGCACTCCCAAATACATATATTGGTATGCTTGTTGCTGCCCCACAGGTTCCTCAAGCTCTATTGACTTTTCTTCATTTTTTCTTCTTTCTGTTCCTCAGACTGTATGATTTCCATTGTCTTATCTTCAAGTTCACTGATTTTTTCTTCTGCCAGCTTCAATATGCTCTTGAACCCCTCTAGGGAATTTTTAATTTCTGTTACTGTGGTCTTCAGCTCTGTTTTGTTCCTTTTCATAATTTCCATCTCTATATGGATATCTCTTTGTGTTCATCTATCATTTTCTTGCTATCCTTTAGTTGTTTTTTCCATGTTTTCCTTTAGCTCTTTGAGCATATTTGGCATTTTGTTTTGTTTTGCTATTTATTTTTTATTTATTAATTTTATTTTTTATTTTCTTCATTATTCTTTGGGATCATTTTTTAAAAGTCTTTAAAAAGACAAAGTCTTTAAAAAGACTTTTTTAAAGACCCAGGTCTGGTCTTCCTCATTGCTGGTTTCTATTGAGTTAATGTTTTCCTTTGCTTAGGCCATAAATTCCTGTTTCTTTGTATGTTTTTTAATCTTTTGTTGAAATCTGGACATTGTGATATTTTGATGTGTTATCACTGGAATTTAGACTCTCTGGTGTCTCTTTTTAAGTTTGTATCAAGCTAGTGTTATGAGAGAGCTTTCCTTGGGTGTTAGAAACTAACAACAACAACAAAAAGGTAAAAAAGAAAACAGCTTTCCCAGATTTCCCTTTTCAGATTGATCTGTGTGAGTGCTCTCCTTCAGGGCTCATCCAAACCATGAGTCTGGACAGCTTCAGGGCTTCCCTGATGCTTTGTGTGCATGACTCTTCTCTTGGGCATATGCACGTGGCTCTAGGAATTCCCCTATTTACACGGATAAAATGTCACCTGTTTCCTAGGAAAACAGTTTCCCCTGAATTCTGTAGGAGAACTCTGTGAGCCACATGCAGCATGCAGGGCAAGTTCTGGGACAGTAGGTCTCTCTGACTATCATTAGACTGGGCCAGACATACCTGCTCCCAGTATGTGCACAAGGGTTACTCTGCTCCTTCCAGTACCAGGACCGGGGGTCATCACTGGGAGTGCAGGCAGCTCCGTGTTGGCCAGTGAGGGGTTGGGGTGGGGCCAGCCAGGACACCACAAAATCCTACTTTTTTGAAGTAGCCTTTTTCTTGACTTGGTGCTTGCCCTGTTACTGCAGTCCTTTAACTATGTTCTGGAGCTTTGAGAAAGATTCTTGGTGTTTTGGGACAGTTCTTGCTAGTTGTTCAAAGCTGCTGTTGGGGATGGAGCCCTGAAGTATCTCCTACGGCCAATTTACTTTTCCAAGGGTGCCAACTTCACTCAATGGGAAAAGAAAAGTCTCTTCAACTAGTGGTGCTGGAACAACTGGATATCCATATGCAACAGAATGAAGGTGGCCCTCTACCTCACACCATATACAAAAAGTTACTCAAAATGCATCAGGCACCTAAATATAAGAACCAAAACTATAAGACTCCTAGAGGAAAACATAGGGAAGCATTCTGAGGACTTTGTGTTAGCAGTATTTCTTAGACTTTATACCAAAGCATGAACAACAAAAGAAAAAAATAGATAAATGGGACCTAAGCAAAATTAAAAACTTTGTGCATCAAAGGACTTGATTGTGAAAGCAAAAAGACAACCTACAGAATATTTTGAGAGCAAATATTTGGAAACTACATATCCAATAAGAGTTTAATATCCAGACTGTATAAAGAAATTCTACATCTCAACAACAAAAAGACAAACAGCCCCATTAAAAAATGGGCAAAAATTTTATAGACATTTCTTCAAAGAAGATATAGCAATGGCCAGTAAGTACATGAAAAGATGTTCAACATCATTAGCCATTAGGGAAATGCAAATCAAAACCACATCCACTAGAATGGCTATTATCAAAACAACAGAAAATAACAAATTCTGACAAGGATTTGGAGAAATAGGAACCTTAGTACATTGTTTGTGGGAATGTAAAATGATGCACTTGGCAATTCCTCAAAAAGCTAAACACAGAACTACCATGTGACCTAGCAATCCCACTTCTAGGTATATACCCACGAAAAACTGAAAGCAGGGACTTCAACAGATGTTTGCACATGATGTTCGTAGCAGCATTATTCACAACTGCCCAAAGACGGACGCAACACTGGTGTCTAATGGCAGATGAGTGGATAAACAAAATGATACCATGAAATATTACTCAGCTGTGAAAAGGAATGAAATTCTGATACAGGCTACAACATGGATGAACCTTGAAAACATCAAGTTGTATGAAATAAGCCAGACACAAAAGGACAAATGTTGTATGATCCCACTGTTAAGAAATAATTGGGGGAGGGGTGTGGATGTGGCTCAAATAGTTGGGCGTCCATCTCCCATATGGAGGGACCTGGGTTCGATCCCTGGGACCTCCTGGTAAAAAAAAAAAAAAAAAAATTAGGATAAGCAAACTCATAGAGTCAGAAACTAGAATACAGGTCACCAGGGGCCATGGTGGGGTTAGGGAATGGGGAGTTAATGCTTACGTGGTACAGAGTTACTGTTGGGGTGATGATGGAAAAGTTCGGATAATAGATGGTGGTGATGGCAGCACAACTTGGCAAACGTAATTAACACCACTGAATCATATATCTCATGTGGTTAAAAGGGGAAATTTTAGGTTGTATATATGTTATTAGGATAAATGTTTTCTAAAAAACCTTAGTAGTGCACAACACAAACAGTGAATGCTAATGTAAACTGGACTATAGTTAATAGTATGATTCTAATAATATTGTTTCATCAGTTGTAACAAAGGTACCACACTAATGCAAAATGTTAATAGTAGGGAAAACTGTGTGTGTTAGGGTGGTTATAAGGGAACTCTATTTTCTCCATGATATTTCTGTAAACCTACAACTTCTCTTGGGGAAAAAAAAATAAAACAAAAAAACTGTAAAACCATTACGTGGGTGGGGAAGAGTCCCTGGCAGTGTTTAAGGTGTGGGCCCGAGCGGCTGGGTGAAAGTCCCCATAAAGAGCCCTCTGAATGGGCGTTTTTGAGGGTGTAATTTCTGAGTCACCCACCACCGACAGCAGGGAGAGCACACCATGGCCGAGCTTAAGGGCTGGCCCTTCCCTGGGGGCCTCATGCAGCAGGCAGAGTCTGACCGTGGCTGGCCCACTCCTGAAGGAAGAGGCAGCCGCCGCCCAGATGGAGGCCCTGGAGGAAGCACACAAGTCACAGAGGGCACGCAGGTGTCTCCAGATGCAGCCACACATGAAGCTGCCCAGGCCCCAGGCCCCTGCTCAGCCAGCCCCTTCCCCCGCCCCGGGTCACTGTGGAAACCCTGGAATGGCCAGGACGGAGAGGGCGTGAGGCGCAGGTGGTGCACTCTGCAGGAGCACTGCCCACTTGTTCAGGACATTCTGGAGAGTAGTGTGTGGTGGGAGGTGGGGGTCGGAAGGAGGCGGAGTGGCTGCCCGGCCTGTTAGTCTGTGAAAATGTAATAAAAGAAAACCGGACTGTGCCAGGAGCCTTGTTATAAAAAACTAGAAATGGCCTCGTTTAAATATATCATGTTCCTCTCCATTTAATAGGGAGGTTATAAAACTTAATTATAAAATGTAATTCTAAGGCCAGCGATGGCTTCTTGAGGCTCACAGCAGGGATCACATACCGTGAGGCCTGCAGGGATCAAAGACGGCGGCAAAGTGAAATTATCCTGAGTGAGGGGACTCTGGCCCACCAGGGCAGCCCACCCTCAGTTCAGGGGCCTGAGGAGCAGCACCCGTGGAGGCCCGGTGCCAGGCGTCTGTAAAAGCTGTAAATCAAGCTGCAAACGGTTAGATGAATATCCCACCTCGACAGCGCCTTCAGTGCAGGCTGGTCCAAATGTAGAAAAAGTGTGGTGTAAAGTCGGGGGGAGTCATGGGCTCCAGGGCTCCTCCCCTTGGCCCTGCCTGGATGGAGTAGCCAGAAGGAGACCCTCTGAAGTCCTTGGCCCCAAGCAGGTTCCCCTTTCGCCTGGGTGTTAGGGCATCCCTGCCAGAGAACATGTCTCCTCTCTCCTGGCTAAAGAGAAAAGTTTTCTCTCAGCTCCAGCCAACTCTATCCATGTGGAAATGTAGGCCCACCTTTACTAGACCAATTCAGGGGTTCTTAACCAGGGGGTTCTTAGCCAGATTTCAGGGGGTCTGTGAGCTTGAATTGAAAAAAATCCACTTATTACCTTTATTTTCTCTGACCTCCAACTGAAAGCATTTCCTTCACTTATGAATGTATGCAACTGATAAATTGCAGTAGTATTCATTCACCTGACTGGCAAAGGGTTCTGTGGAACAAAAAAGGTTAAGAACCCCTAATTTTTCAAGAGAAGTCTGAAGTCCAGATTTTTATATATTTCCTAATTTGAAAACACCATATGAACCAAACGAAGCACTTTTGCAGGTTTTGCCCATGGACCATCAGTTTGCACCTTCTGAGCTGCAGGCCAAGCCCCAGCCCCAGCATAGCGGCGAAGGCCAGGTCACCACTGCCTTGACCGAGCCCTAGCCCTGCAGCTCCCTTCCTCATGACTTCTCAGCATGAGGCAGTGTGTGACCCGCTGAACCACCCAACCCAAAGAGGCCTCTGGCCTAGTTGTCAGACCCTTTCATGTGGTTAAGGATTTTGAGGTGGGGAAAGTACCCTGGACTATCCAGGGAGGCCCAGTGTGATCACAAGAGTCACCGAGGGAGGCAGGAGGTCAGAATTCAGTGCCGACAGAAGCAGTGGCTGCTGGCTTAGAAGGTGGAGGTGGGGGCCTCAGGCCAAGAAATGCTTGGCTCCCTCTGGAAGCTGGAGAAGGCAAGGGAATAGCTTCTCCTCTAGAGCCTCCAGCCCTAGGAGGCTGCCCACACCTTGCCCACACCTTGATTTTAACCTGTTTTGGACTTCAGGCCTCCAGAACTGTAAAATAACAAAATTGTGTTGTTTTAAGCCACGAAGCTTGCAGTAATTTCTTATAGCAGCAACGGGACACTACTAAAGAGGCACTCGGGGGAGAGTTCTGCCTGCACCCCTCTCCACGCCCCGCCCCTCCCCCTTCCCTCCTACAGACTGGCCCCTTCCAGCTCCACGCCACACCCTCCTGGTCCACAGCTCACTGGCTCACCTGGAGCTCAGAAGCCCCTCAAGCCTTCGGTGATGTCCCTGCTGCACATCCTCGCTGAAGCTCACCTGAACCCAACCCTGGCTCCCCGTTAAAAATCACTGGGGAGCACTCTAAAAACTACTGATGCCTGGGCCTCACCCAGACCATTTGCACCTGGGGGTGTGGCCTGGACGTGGGTCAAGCTTGAAAGCCCCACTGGGCAGCCGGTGCTGAGAAGCACGGCCAGAGCCTTTCTGTTAGCTCACGCTCTGCGAGCCTGTGGCTTGTCTCAGGTCTCTCTTCACAGGGCCCGTACCAGTCGATCCCTGGCACTCAGTAGGTGCATAATAAATATTTGCCGGCTGACTGGCTGGGAGTGTGCCCTGGAGAACAGGGATGCTCTAGTAATATTTAAACGACTGGCCTTTCATTTGCCTAGCCCTACCCCAAATGCTCATAAATACTAGAAAACTGAATTAACGTGGGAAGTAGGTGACTACGCTAAGCAAGCCTTTTGTGAACTTTAAGATAGATTCTTCCGTGGCCTCACTGGTACCCACATTGTTTACTGATTCATTCATTCTCTCATTCATCCATCCAGTAAACATTTTCTGAGTCCCTTAAACGTGCCAGGCTCTGTACTAAGGTGCTCAGGAAATAGAGACGAAAGCTAGAGTTACAGCCTCGTGTGGGAGACAGATGTGAGCACAAAGAGTTGTGGCATGTGCCACAGCCTAAATCCTCGTTACGGAAAATCACAAGCTGGGTGCCAGTTCTGGCATAGGCATCCCCTCTGGGAACTCCGTGGTCTTAGAGCAGCGGTCCTCAAAGTGTGGCCCCCGGGCCAGAGCGTCGGCACCACCCGGGGCTTGCACCTTTACGGCCCCCACCCCAGATTTCCTGAAGCGGGAACTCTGGGGACGGGGCCAGCGAGCTGCGTTTTCAGGAGCCCTCCGGCCGTGGTTCTCAACCTTGGCTGCACATTTGAGTCACCTGGGAGCTTTAAAAAATATATGAATTTTAAAATATTTTACCCCAGACCAATTAAATCAAGATCTCCCTAGGAATAAGATGTGGGCCTCAGGATGTTTAAAGGCCCCCAGGGAGTTGACTGTGGACGCAGGGTTGAGGACCACTGCCTTAGCCAGATGATGGGCCAGCGGGAGAAGGCCAGTAAAAGGCCTGGACGTCAGCTGGAGCCCCCGGGCACTCAGCTGGGCCTCCCCTTCCTCCCGAGGCGTGCTGAAGGCTCTCGCGAGCCATTTCTGTCTCCGAGGTTCCTCTCCCTAGCAGGAACTTAAGTATGTAGCAGCACCTGCCTTTCCAACCAACACTTGGAAAGTAGACTTGGGAAAGAAATGTCAGTGATGCTGAAAGCTGCCAACTCTGTGCATGTTGAGCAGTGATTCTCGATCAGTCATATGGGAAAAGAGAGTAAGAGGTGACTCACTGACAGTGCTTTGTGTGGAGAATGTTCACTGAGATCTTTGGAACTCTCTGGGAGTGAGTACTTCTAGCATTTCTCGGTTCCTTTTTGTCACCCTTGGTTTAGTCTCCTGTTTCTGAGTCGAGTGAAATAGTATATCACATTTATAATCTATGTCATTGATATTATGATTATGTAACTAAATTATAACTTAGAATTATGAGTATTGTAATTAGCAAGAGTATAGAAATTAGAATAATCACAAAACCAGTTACTGCTTTTTGAGTGCTTACTTTGTGGGAGGCATTTGGTTAAACGCTTTGCAAGCATTGTTGCATATAAGCTTCAAAACCTTCCAAAGTGCACGTATTACCTCATTTTCAAGGTGAGGAAACTGAGGGTGAGGAGTGTTAAGTGACTTGCCCAGGGTCACACAGATCGAAAATGTCAGAGCCGGGGTTTAAACCTAGATCTGCAACCGAAGAGCAAGCTTTCAGTCAGTCTTCACTATCTCATAGTTAATAGCAGCACCTGTAGATAATATCAAAATTATATCACACCACATTTAAACAATGTGCCGCCAGGACGTTACTTATACATTATAGGTGTTATTTATACATTAGCCTGCAATGATACACAATATATAAACTCTGTAAATGCTATATATGAAACAATATTATAGTTTTAAAGCTGCTAATACAGTATCATTTACATTTCATTTGTGTCAGTAACAAATGATGTTATTTCAAAAGGCTATTTCTTGAATGTTGCATTCAGACTTTGTGCCTACCTTGAAAATACTGGGCAATTATTGTGTTAAAGGAAAAAAGCAGGATACAAAACTGCCTGTGGCTCAAGTGGTTGGGCGTCCGTCTGCCACATGGAGGGACCTGGGTTCCCTTCTCGGGATCTCCTGGTAAAATAAAAATAGAAGGCGTGCAGGCGAGTCACCAGCCCGCACACACGTGCGTGGTGAGCCGGGCCCCGCCGAGCCACGCAGCAAAACGATGACACCACAAGGGAGAGACACAGGAGAGAGCCAAGACGAGATGCACAGGAAACCAGGAACTGCGGTGGCACAGGTGGCAGAGTGCCTCTCTCCCACATTGGAGGTCCCTAGGATCAAATCCTGGTGAAGACTGGAGGAGAAGGATAAGAAGAGAAGGGAGGAAACGGACACAGAGGATCACCCAGCGAATGGACACAGACAGCAAGTTGGGGATAGGAGCGGGGAAAGGGGGCAATAAATAAAGTAAATAAATAAATCTTTTTAAAAAAACCGCATGTGCATATGATACTAATTTTGCAAAAAATATACACCTACATTTTATATGCCTGGGGAAAAAATGGAAAGTAAGTGCACCCAAATTTTCACAGAAGTGATGACTGGGTGGTGGGACTACAAGAGATTTTAATTTCCTTCTTGACACTGGAGGCCAGATCAAGACACGAGGCTGCCCTAGGAAGGCTGATCATTTGCGTTGTTTCAGACTGGTGCTCTTTAAATTTTTGTTCTATGCTTGTTAAGTGGGACAGGGAGAAATTGGTTACCTATTGATAAATTTGTCTACAAATATAGATTCACTTCCTGATTCACTCTTGCAGACCAAAATAGAGTTCTTGTTCTGAAAAAAAAAAGAAAGAAAAAAAATTATTTCCAACCTTTTTATGGCTCTTATTCTCTCTCTTTGTAAAATTCCAAACCCTATAATTTATTGGGAGACATTTTAAAGAGTTGTTAGGATGTAGATACTAAAATAAATTACACATTCCTAGGACTATGCCAGGCATAGTCCGGGTTTCCGAATTCTGGCTGACGGCAACACGCACGGAACAAAAATACCACATGGAGAAAGGCTGATGGCAGCGAAGCGTGCTTTGTAAAATTTCTTCTTGAATGTTGCCACTTCCATAAGGATTCCCATGCGGAGGCCTGCATTAACTGCCACCACATTTCCATTTGAATCAGCAGGCAAGGCAGCATCCTTTGTAGACAGGACCTCCAGGAGGCATCCCAGCTGATCTGCCCTTTATCAGCCTCTGTTTAATCTTTGCTCATTCTGGGAAATTTGGAAAATATGCAAAGGATGACTTTCCAAATCAGGAAGGAAACTTTAAATATTATTTTTTTTAAAGATGCAAAGAATGAGCATCTAAAAATCTTGTGGGCCCTGGATTCCCTGGGTGATGGTGGCAGGAGCACAATCACCCGGGACTTCTCGTTAGTGGCCGAAAGGAAAGCCCTTATCAAAATGGTCTTTAGGAACCTTGAGTTACAGCTTTTGTCTCTGAAGATGAGGTACATGATCGAAAGGTGAGGCGACCCATTGCAGCCCAGCTTTAGGTTATTTTAAAGTTCTTGGAATCAGCTAACCAACATCTTACATAGATGGAGTCAAAAATCATCACATTTTCTTTTCACTTCATAAAGGTGCATGAATCGAAGCATGAAAGTGAACAGAAATAAAAATGAAACGAGTTAGCATGCTGTAATTGTATGGGTGACCCTATAACTTGAGTATCAGGTCAACAAGTGACTGGGTTTAATTATCTCTTTTTCGAAGTATCTTTATAGCAAAAGTAAATAAGATAAAGGCTAGTGACACATAAACCTGTAATAAACCATATGAAGCAGGGAAGGAGTGATGAACAGAAAAATCAGATGACCTGGGGGAGGTGGTGAGATGGCCTAGGGAAGGAGCACAGGGTGGACACAAAGGTTTTGGTGATTTTCTTCTTTAGTTGATTGATGGCTTTTTAAAAAAAAAATAGCTTTATTAAGACGTAATGCACATATCATACATTTCACCCATTTTAAGTGTACAATTCAATAGATTTTAGCATATTCACAAGAGTTGTGCAACTATCACCACAGTCAATTTTAGAATATTTTCATTATCTAAAAAATAAACCCTCTACCTATTAGCTGTCATTCCCCATCCCCCCCACCAACTCCTCCCTGCTTCCGTAACCCTGGCGGCCACTGATCTACCTTCTGTCTCTATGGATTTACCTGCTCTAGACACAATATGTGGTCTTTCGTAACTGGCTTCTTTCACTTAGTGTAGTGTTGTAGTCTATCGGTCCTTCATTCCTTTTGGTGGCTGAATAGAATTCCATTGTATGGATAGACCACATTTTATTCACCCATCATCACTTGATGATGATTTAGGTTGTTTTCACTTCATAGCCTTACGAATAATGTTACTATGAATATTTGTGTACAGACTTTCGCATGGACATATTCTACTTTAGGAGTGGACTTGCTGAGTCACATGGTAACTGTGTGTTTAACCTTTGAGAGACTGCCAGACTCTTTTCCACAGTGGCTACACCATTCTACATGCCCACCAGCAATCTGGGGGATTGCAGTTTCTCCACATTCTCACCAACACCTGTTATTTTACTTTTTAAAAAATTTATAGCCATCTCAGTGAGTATGATTTTCTAAGCAGTTTTATTCACACACCATACAATCCAGCCAGAGTGTACAATCAGTGACAGCTCTCAGTATAATCACAGAGTTGTGCTTTCATCACCACAATCCATTTTATAACATTTTCATTGCTCCAAAAAGATAAACTCCATACCCCTTACACCCCCTTATTATTGATACTAACAATTGGTGATGGAAGACTTTTAAAATATTACAGTTAACTATAGTCCATAGTTTGCATTAGGTGTATTTTTTCCCTGTATACCACCTATTATTAAACTCATACTAGTGACATACATATGTTCTAGTTCATGGAAGAGCATTCTTATATTTGTACTATGAACCATCTTCGTCGTCCACAACAGCGTTCACTATGTTATACAGTCCCATGTTCCATCCTCTAGCTTTCCTTCTAGTGACATATGTGACCCTAAACTTTCCCTTTTAACCACAGTCACACACATGATTCAGCACTGTTAATTACACTCTCGATAATGAGGACCTAGAAGACATTATGTTGAGTGAAATAAGCCAGACCCAAAAGGATAAATATTGTATGATCTCATTAATATGAACTAAATATAATGATCAAACTCTAGAATATAGGTTACTGGAAGATAGAAAGAGGTGAGAGAATAGGGAGCTGATGCTTAATTTGTGCAGAAGTTTTAGTACGGTTGATTGTAAATCTGGAGATGGATAGAGGTGATGGCAGCACATTCTCATTGTGGTTTTGATTTGCATTTCCCTAGTGGCTAATGATGTTGAGCATCTTTTCTTGGGTTTATTGATCTTTGTCTCTCTGCTTTGGAGAAACGTCTCTTTAGATCCAACTTTGCCATTCTTTTGCATGAGGATATCCAGATGTCCCTGTGTCATTTGGTGAAAAAGCTATTCTTTCCCTATTTAATTGACTTGGCATCCTTGTTGAAAATCAATTGTATGAGGGTTTATTTCTGGACTCTCAATTTTATTCCATTGAATTCTATGTCTACTCTTATGCCATAACCACACTATCTTGATTACTGTAGCTTTTTAGTAAGTTTTGAAATCAGAAAGTATGAGTCAAAAAAAACAAAAACAAAAACAAAAAAAAAAAGGGGTCGGATGTGGCTCAACTGGTTGGGCGTCTGTCTCCCATATGGAGGGACCCGGGTTCGATCCCGGGACCTCCCGGTAAAAAAAAAAAAAAAAAAAAAAAGAAAGTATGAGTCCTCCAATTTTGTTCTTCATTTGCAAGATCGTGTTGGCTATTCTTGGTACCTTGCATTTCCATTTAAATTTTGGGATCAGCTTATACATTTCTGCCAAAAAAAGCCATCTGGCATTTTGATAGGGATTGTGTTAAGTCTGTAGATGAGTTTGGGGAATAGTGCCATCTTAACAATATTACATCTTCCATCCCATGAACACGGGATATCTTTCTCTTTGTATAAGTCTTATTTAATTTCTTTCAGTAGTATTTTATAATTTTCAGAGTACAAATCTTGCACTTCTTTTGTTAAATTTAATCCTAAGTATTTTATGCTTTTTGATGCTATTACAAATGGGATTCCTTAATTTTATTTTTGGGTTGTTCATTATCAGTATGTAATAGAAATACAATTGATTTTTTTATATTGATCTTGTGCCCTACAACTTTGCTGAACTCATTTATTAGTTCTAATCACTTTTTAATGGATTCCTTAGGATTTTCCATGTATAAGATTGTCATCTGCAAAATAGAGATACTTTCACTTCTTCCTTTCCAATCTGAATGCCTTTTAATTCTTTTTCATGCCTATTCAGATTTTTATTTTCTTCTTGAGTCTGTTTTGGTTATTTGTGTCTTTCTAGGAATTTTTTCATTTCATCTGAGTTACATAATTTGTTGGCACACACATGTTCACAGTATTCCCTTTTTATTTCTTTAGAATTGGTAGTGATGTCTCCTTTTGCATTCCTGATGTAGTAATTTGACTCTTCTCTCTTTTTGTTGGTCACTCTAGCTACACTTGTAGATTTTGTTGAACTTTTCAATGGATGATGGCTTCTTGTGTATTCATTTTTAAAATTACATTGTGTTAGCTACATATGTTACAAATAATTTTTCTGTATGTACAAAACATTGCATAATAAAAATGGAAAAGAAAGAAAGGAAAAAGAAACCATTGTGCAGTACATTGACTCAAGAAACTTACCAGGGCCATTGGTCCTATAGTTGAATTTCACACTGAATTATTTGCTTATTCAGAGAAATTAATTTCTGACTTCCTGAGGAATTTGGTTTTGTTTTTGTTTTTGTTTTGTTTTGTTTACCGGGAGGTCCCCGGGGATCGAACCCGGGTCCCTCCATATGGGAGACGGACGCCCAACCAGTTGAGCTACATCCAACCCATTCCTGAGGAATTTGAATTTAAAATTATACCAATATCTGCTTCACAAGGCAAGAAGTAATTGATACACTGTGAGATCCTCAGGTGAAAGTTCATAAAATGAGACAGTGTTCATGTCAGTTCAAATAGGGTTTGACACATTGGATACATTCTAAGCTAATTGGGAGCATTTGTCTAGTACTCTCTAATTTTTAGAAGTATATCAAAGTTACCATGGCCTCTTTTTTTTTTTTTAACCTCTTCCCTAGATTGAAGATATGTTTAATGAGGTCAAATTTGGTGAGTATGTGGAGACTGGAAAGATAGCTGACAAAATCAACTTACCAGATTTCCTCAAAGTTTACATCAATCACAGGCCACCTTTTGGTAACACCTTGAGTAGCATCCAACACAGCTTTGACGTTCTTGGTTTTACCAATTCAGAAGGAAAAAAAGTTATTCAAAGAGAGGATTTCCTGAAACTACTTCTAACCAAAGGTGAGTACATGGCTACCAATGTCTCCTAACACCTGTGGGCCGTTACCACTGGAGGGGACAGAGTTTGGGGAGACACGCATCCTGGAACCTCTGTCTGTCATGAAAGAACAGTAATTTGCCAGGATTTCAGCCACAAGGGGCTGCTCCTTACTGACCCGCCTGTCTGGGAAGCCTGGACGCTGATCTGCAAATCAGAAGAACGTGATTTATGTTCCAACTTCCTGAAATCCTGCAGGCCTATGTGTCCTCACTGGTAAAACGGAAATAAAAATGCCAGCCCCTCAAGCTCTCAGGGCCGTAATAAGATTGGGATGTGTTTGTGAAATAAAACAAGAAAACTATTATTATTATTATTTTTACCTATTTCCCTCATTTTATGTGAGGAAGTCAGGTAGGCTTTCTCTGTGGGTGACATTTTCACGGTAGTCAAGCAGGGTGGTGGTTGTCATGTGAAGGAATTTGAAATAAAGCTAAGCCCAATCTCTACTAGCAAGTTTGCTGTATTTCCTGTACAAGCCCTGACATATTTTCCCTGGTTGGAGTACCGCTCTTAACACCATATGAGAAGACTTATGCGACAGTAACAGAGGACTCTAAAATTGTTTTTTGTGTCTAAAGAAGAGGAAATAGTGAAATAGTTCTAAGACCTTGGAAATAATACTAATCTCTTACATTATACTTAGCCCCAAGAGCTCAACAGCTTTATTTTTCATTTCATGATACCCAGGTGAACACATGACACAAGAGGAGATGTCCAATTGCTTTGCCACGCTGTTTGGCTTCAATCCAGAAGGGTGGAAATCTGAGCCTGCGACCTCCTCTTTCAAAGGTACTGTGGTTGGCTTTGTCTGGGCATGTAGCCCGGGCTCACTAATTTGTTGTAGACTTCAGTGCATTCATTTCTCTTGACTGGTGCAAGCCGCTCTCCTTAATACTATGCACACAACAAAGTGAGGCTGTTGGGAATCCAATATGAATAAGTTATGAAAAGCCCCAGAGAGCGGTGGTCACGTCTGCGAGATGAAAGCTTCTGTTCCCAGGCACTCTTCAGGCTCTGTGTCTTCTGGCCTTGTTTGTCCCTTTTATCCACTGGCCTCTCCTTCATATTTCTGGGTTAGATGGGTGAATAGTGGCCACTAACAGAGGAGACAGTTTGGACGTTGTTTTGGAAGCAGGGAGATGTCAGGAGAGACTTGAATGAGGAGAGGGCGACAACTGGGGAAGCCACACAAACACTTCGACTTTCATGTGTCAAACGCTCCTCTCTCTTCCTGCTCTAGCCTGAGGGTTTCCCACCTTCTTCTCTAATCCACTGGAGGGAGGAAAACGGACCTGAAGTTAGGGTTGAGTTTTTAAGCCCAGGAGAAGCGAATCCAAATAGCTCATCTGGCCTCCTTGTCCTGAAACATCTACGGACAAGCCGGAAGGTGCTGCCCGATGAGCCTGTGGGTGGTTGGAGGCACCACCATCGCCGAGCCTGGCGTGGGGAGCAGACACCCCTCGCGGCTCCTCCCTCGCCCTCTCCTCCTACCACCCTTTTCCGATTTCCAGTTGGACAGAGTTCCTCAACTCCAATCACTCTAGGCCAGGACTTCTTAACCAGGGGTCCATGAGCTTGACTTGAAACTCAGAAAAACATGATTCTTGTGGGAACTTGTTGGTGGGGTGTGACATACTAATTAAATAATACACAGTATAATGCGGACTTAATAAGGGGTCCATGGTTTTCACCTGACTGCCAGAGGTGTCTGTGGATCAAAAAAGATTCAGAACCCCTGCTCTAGTATCTGATGGGTCCTTTCCAATCTGCAGGCTCCCCTACCCCATTCCTTGGGGTACCTCAGATCTCAGAATGTAACTTTCCCAATTGTTATGTATTTACTTTCTGTTCCTTGGTATCTGGAAAGAGTGAAATCAATGCTATAGTATAGTGAAGGCTTTCCAATGAGGTTTACAGAGATTTGGTTAATGGTGCTTAATACCATAAAGGAAGGATTTTTAACCAATTTCTACCTGGGGTTTTCAAGAAATCAAAGCCAAACCATAGCTGAAAGCACCTTTCACTGTTTAGTATTATTTCTATGTGCTTTTTTTGTGTTGGGGCGGGGGGCTGGGGACATCCTTCTGAGTTAGAAACCTAACCACTGTGATGGCATTTGTTTTTCTTTTCTTGTTTGGCTAGGTACAGAAATTTGCCTTCAAGAAGAACTTCCCAACGAAATCACTGCAGAAATATTCACAACTGAAATTCTTGGCTTAACCATTTCAGAAGATTCCGGACAAGATCATATGGTCAGCGGAGTATAAGGAATGTATGAAGCACAAAGGACTTTGTGTTGTGTTTTTTTCCCCCAAGAGGTACTGCTTTTCCTGAGGCATCCCCCCACCCCCAAATCTTTAGAACTTTTAGACATTAAAAGCAAATTTCTGTTAAACCGTGGAATTCACAATGTTGGACATTCCACTGTTTCTGAAATAGAAAAGCGGGCGAAGGCAAGAAAAAACACTGGCAGCTGGATGAAAATGGTTGCTAGATAGGCAGGCTTGTCTTCCCGTCCCAGTGTCAGGCCTGGAGGAGGGGTTGGGACAGGATGCCAAAGGGTGGCGTGGTCTTAGCCCGCAGCCGGCCGAACTCTGGACACATGTGGCCCCGCTCCCCTCGCCTGCTGCGGCCCGACGTGAACCACCCCGTCTGGCGTTAGGCTGGGCCGGGGCTCTCGGTGCTCCCGGCTCCTAAAAGTCCCCGAAACAGCTTCTTACCAGCAAAACCCCCAAGCAGCTGTGTGTGGCCGTTACGCAAGCACCACTGGCCGTGCCAACTCAGGTGGCAACTGAAAAGAGGCTCCACAAAGCAGCGTGGGCCTGTGTATCTGCACCTGCTGCCGAAACCACAGCACACCCGGCTGAAGGCTGAGAGGCCCTCCCCTGCCGCAGCACAAACCAGCGTGCGTGATTTGCTGCCTCACGCTCCACTGGGCTGCAAAACAGGTAGTGGCAAAAACAGGCCGGCTCAGCAGCTCTGGGGACCTGTAGGGGACATTCCTAACCAAGTTCACAGCAGTACTTTGACCTTGAAAATAGAGTTCCTTCTCAGTGTGAGGAGTTGAAAGTTATGGCCCGACTTCAGAGACCTGCCATCAGGTACGAGGTGTCGTCCAGGGGAGTGCGTCCAGTGGGATTCTCCACACGTGCTCGTTCCAACCCCACCCCACCCCCACAGCACGGTCTTCCCCAGAGAAACTAGCATTTGAGATAAGATTTGTGATCCATTTGAAGTCACTTTCTCCTGCGTGAGAGAAACAGGCAGCGGCAACCTCCTCCTCCATGCACCAAGCCCTCCCCACTGCCTGGTGTCCAGGTGGGAATGGCCTGGAGCACAGGGCGGAACCACCTTCCCCAGCCCTGCCCGGGTCAGCATGAGCTCTCGATGCACAGCATGGGCCGGGGTCCTCGGCTTGTGTCACCACGACCTCAAGAAGGTCAGCGCAGGCCAGGGGGCCTCGCTGGGACTTCCTACCCTAGTCTCCAGTTTGTTCTTTTTTTTAAAAAAGCACAGGAAAAAAAAACAAACAAACAAGCTTTATAAATCAACTTTGATGCTTAGGGTTTAGGAGACACATTATTAAGCCAGATAAAAAGTTCCTGGGGACATTTCAGGGAACAGGAAACTCTCAAATGACTGTTCTCTCAAGAAATAGCTCAGAATTGGATGCATTCTGGACAGCAGCCACGGGCTCTTGCATTTTTCTGGCACACTCTGCTTTTGTTCTTACCTACTGCACATATTGGAGTAATGGTCTCGAGCAGGACTGACCGGGGACCCCTTAGACACCCCCCCCCCGTGGCTTGGCTGGGACACTGGCAAACCGAGGTCGAGAGGCGCTCTGCTGAGCCAGCTTTCCACCTCTCCCAGCACAGTGCAGGGAGGGACAGGTCCTGGGTGTGGCCTTCCATCCAGGAAGGCCACACAGCTCCGGGCAGCAGGGCCAGTGCTGCCAGCGTCCCAGCCCGGCGGGGCCACCTCCTGCAGGCCCTCTGTTTAGTGTCTCGCAACTTGTCTGACTAAAGTGCCCCTCTCCACCCCAGAAGGGCCCCTTCACCTGCCTTCCTGGGCAGACCCTGCCTGCAGGTAACACGGGACAGCAGTGCCCCAGGCCCGAGAAGGAGGCGTGCAGACTTCCCGCCAGTCCTGCAAGTGATCAGAGCACCCAGACCCTCCAGCAGTGGGGATGACAAAGCCGTGACAACAGGAAGTGGGGGCAGGGAGAGGCAGAAGGCACTAGTGACCCAATACGTCCAGGTGGTGGTTTCTAGAGTTCAGGAACACGCAGACTAACCATGGTCCTC
The DNA here is from genome assembly GCA_026826555.1 of Tolypeutes matacus. Classification (NCBI taxonomy): domain Eukaryota; kingdom Metazoa; phylum Chordata; class Mammalia; order Cingulata; family Chlamyphoridae; genus Tolypeutes; species Tolypeutes matacus. The sequence continues at coordinate 6,414,839 of JAKSZT010054518.1, read as the reverse complement.
CAGACCTTTCCAGACCCCCAGACCCTCCCAAGCATCATGAGGGTCTAATTTTCACAGTGCCTCCTCTGCAAGCCAGCATACCTGGCTGGTGCCTCCTCTGCTGCTGCCACTTACTACCTGTGTGACCGTGGGTGTGGCTAGCCTCTTACACCTTAGTTTCCTCCTGGAACTCCTCTTGGGGCTTAAATAGACAGTGCAAATAAAGCATTCCTGGCACTGGGTAGCCCTCAGAATGTGACAGCAGCTCTTATTATTACAGGCGGAAACTGTGCCTGGGAACCGGCAAGACATTTCATGAGAATTGACCTCTCCAATTCCAGAGCTTTAGCACTAGCTAACATTTGCTCAAACGGGTCTGTCCCAGTTTTGACAATGGGCCCTCGGTAAATATTTGTTGAATGAATGAATTAACTTGAAGTTCAAAGCTCTTTTTTTTTCTTTATTTGAGAAGTTGCGTGTATACAGAACAATCATGCATAAAATACAGGGTTCCCATTTGCCACCCTGTTATTAACACCTTGCATTGGCGTGGAACATTTTTACAATTGATAGCCCATTTTTATGATTGTGCTATTAACTATAGTCCATGGTTTAGCTTAGGGTTCACTGTGTGCTATAGTTCCACGGGTTTTGTTTTTTTTTCTTAGTTTTTCCTCTGTTACCATATATACAATCTAACATTTCCCCCTTTTCGTCACTGTCAGATAAATAGTCCCGTGCTGGCAAAGCTCTTTCAACAGCTACTTAGAGTTTGCATAAAAGCGAATGTCAGGGCCCCACATCAAGGCCCTGTGAAGGCCCAGCTGGTCAATATTTAAGGCTTTGCAGGCCATACGGTCAGTTTGCAACTGCTCACCTCTGCCATGGAGGCACAAAGGCAGTCCCAGGCAATCCACAGAAGGACGAGTGTGGCTGTGTCCCTCTGAAACTCCTTTGTGGACACTGAAATTTGGATTTCATGATCATTTCCATATCATGAAATAGGGCTTTCTTTTGAATGTCTTCCCACCATCTAAACATGTAAAAAGCAGCTTAGCGTGTGGCCGTACAAAACCAGGCGGCAGGTTGGCATGGTCCTGCAGGCTCTGGTTTGAAACCTCACTGGCATGGCTACTCATCCCAACAGATTTTTTATGAAGAAAGTGAATCTGCACAGAATACCTGACATCTTTGGAGGTCGTGAGAAACCTGGAAAGACCGAGCAACTCTCCGAGAGGGGCAGCGACTAAGGGGCCATGACAACTGAAGCAGCCTGGCACCCTGGAGTGGATCCTGGAACCGAAGAAAGGAGCTCGGAATAAAGCCTGTAGCTTGGTTAGTAGTAACACCCTCGGGACCGCCTTAGTTCTGATAAGTGCCCCACAGTTATGGGGAAGCTGGGTGAAGGGTAGATGGGAACATTCTGTACTTCCTTTGCAACTCTTGTAATAATTATTCTAAAATAAAACGTTCCTAAAAAACGGTGTCTGTGCCGCCTCTGTGACTTGATGGCACCCTGAGTTGTGTCCGCAGCCCGCCCTCCAGCCAACTCTCCAGAAGCCAGTCGGCACCCACTCCTGCATCACCTCACTTCCTGTGTGGCCTGCGCAGACTCAGACCCCCTGCTCTGTTCCAAGGCAATGCAGAGCAGAGGGGGCTTTTTAAGAAGATCTCTCTCCTCAGACCATATGTCCGTGCCCACTGACGTTTTCAGCTGGCGGGATGTGGCCAGCTGCTCCCCGACAGGCAGCTCTTTCAAAAGTGACTATAAAAATTGGGAAGCGGCTGTGGCTCAATCAGTAGGGCTCCCGTTTACCATATGGGAAGCCCTGGGTTCGGTTCCCGGGGCCTCCTGGTGAAGGCAAGCCCGCCCGCACGGCGTGGTTAGCTGACCCAGCGAGCACAAGCAGCAAGGGGGGGATAAATGAATAAATAAATAAAATCTTTAAAAAAAAAAAAAAAAGTGACTATAAAACAAAACAAAACAAAAAACACAAACTTAAAAAAAAAAAAAGTGACTGTAATAAATAGATGCAGTGCAGGGCACTGGGAATCAACTACAAGCTGCCACCCTCCTCGCGTGTCATATAATCACCCTCTGCCAGCTTAGCTTGAAGGAATATGGAAAAAACAAACCCGGAACAGAGTGCAACACGACGTGGGAATGGCTCCACAGGACAGTGACAGCAGGCACCTCTGTGCCCATTAGCACACGCTCTCCTGAGCTGTGCCCATGCCTACAGCTGGCCTCTGGCCTTTAGGGAGCCTCCGTGGGAATTTATCAATGGCCGAGCGGGAAGTGCTAGGCACTGCTGGCGCCACTGCGCTGCTGGGGGCTCCGAGCAAGTAGCCCCCCCCCCGGGAAGGCAACCGAGCTTTCAGCCCCTGCCCGCTGGCTACCCTTGTTTAGTTGATTGGAAGTCACAAAACACATCAATAACGTAAACTTGGTGTTTCTTTGCTGGATAGCTTGTTCTTTTAAGCCAGTGGGTTTTTCCCCTTTGGTGGGGGAGGTTGGGGAAGTGTACTTACAACAACTAGTCCACGCTCCTTGTGAACACTTGAAACAATGCACAACTGGGTGCTGTGAAGTGTGCGTGACCCTCACCCAGCCCATGGGCCAGCGTGTCTGCCCCAGAGCAGCAGTTCAAAGCAGTGGGTGGTCTGAACCAAGGATCTGGAGCCCAAGGGATGCATCCAATGGGCTTCCACGGGGACGGGCAGGCCCCACGTGGGAGAAGGAGGTGAGCACTCGGCCGCCCGAGGGGATGGCCGCTGCCCGGCATCTCCTCGGTGAGCCTCCTATTCTGCATTTATAATTCTTCATTTCCTAGGGCTCCCGTGACAAAGTCCCACTGGCTCGCTGTCTTGTACAATAGAAATTTGCTGTCTCACAGTTCTGGAGGCTGGCAGTCTGAAGTCAGGGTGCCGGCAGGGCCGTTCTTCCTCCTAAAGGGGGAATCGTTCCTGGCCCATCCTGTGGCTTCGGGTGGGTGGCGAGCGATCCATGGTGTTCCTTGGCTGGTGGCGCCGTGGCTGCACCTCTGCCTCCCTCCCACGGCCGTCTTTCCCGGGCTCTGTCTCCCTTAGAAATGTCCTCCACCTAGAAGGCCACCAGTTAGACTGGATTAAGGCCCACCCAAACCCACTCAGGCCTCATCTTGACTAACAACACCTTCCAAGAGTCTACTTACCAAGAGCTTCCTCTTCTCCTCCCAGGGCTCAGGACTTGAACGTGGCTTTTTGGGGGACACAATTCAACCCACCATAATCACTCATTTATCCCTTCATGAATTGAACAAATACTGACTGCGTGCTAGGCACTGTTAGGCCTGGGCAGGCAGGGGCGAGCACGACAGCTGTGGACCTCATCTTCAGGGGGCTCACGTCAACCAAACACAAATATCTCTTGGCAAGTTGGGCTCAGAGCCACAGAGGGAAGGCCAGGGCCCTCCGAGAGCCAGCAGCGGGAAGGGAGCGCAGTCTGGATCGGGTGGTCAGGGAGGGCCTCTCCAGTGATGAGGCTTTTAACTTGAGCCCTGACCACGAGGAGCAGGAATGCAGAGAGGGGGGACAATGTTCCAGGCAGAGGGGACAGTGTGCACCGAAGCCAGGGGCTGCAGGAGAGCCGCGTGCATCCAGTGAGCCAGAGGTGTGTGCGGTCAGACCGCAGGGGTCTAGAATCATCTCTAGGCTGCCTTCAGCACCACCATCGCACGGTCCTTCCCCATGGGTCAGAATAGGAATGTTTTCACAGGGAAATCAGCAGGCCAGGTTTTTCCAGGTAGAATCTGGCTGTTCTCATTTCTTTATACTCAAAGAGCCTTGATGTGGGGTAGACCGTCATCCGGAGATCCCTGGAAAGACCATAAATGGGCCATAGGCGGTCGGCCCCGAAGCCGGTGTGTTCCTTCACATGACACTAGCCAAAGGCGAAGAGCTCACGGGGGCTCCAGCCCCAAGAATCGTAAGGCCTTGAGTCAGCATCTTTTCATCTTTCTAGGTTTTCCAGGGATTCTTATATATTTTAAAAGTGTAACCAATCACTTTATTTTCACAGTGGTCTTGTTGTCCCTCCATGCATATTTAAATGTCTACCCACCCGAGTCCTTGGCGGCTGCCAGAGGACAGCTCAGTATATAGTAAAATTTCAATAAATGCTGGCCGCTTCTCCCTTCCTCGATAGCCTGCTGGTCACTCCCACCTTTTACACTCGTCTAGGAGAAGTGACAGGATGGCAGTGGCCCACGGCCTACAGATGCTCTATCTAACAGGGACCTCACTGTCAATTGCGTGTGTCAGGCAGGTTCAAAGCCCTCAGACCTAAGGCGGCAGGAAGCCTGGCTCTTGGCCTGAAGAAGGCTATGTCGCAGTGAGGGAAACAGACGAGTCCACAATACGACAGCGTCATGGGTCAGGCCATAAGGACGCCCAGAGCAGATGGGGTGGGAGGGAGAAGGAGGGCAGGCGAGGCAGAGCAGAAATTGCACAACTAAAGGAAGACATCCCAGGCAGAGGGACCAGTATGTCTGAGGGAGGGAGGTAATACGAGACATTTGAGCAAGTCCAAGCTAGTCCAAGGGGTGCCCGCGAGGCAGTAGTCCTGAGAGGGCAGCGGCCACATCACAGATGACCTTTGGTGCTCAGTCAAGGAGCTTAAACTTGATGCTCACACGGAAGATGCAGAGATAGGAACAAACTGGCTTTTTCGAGGCACAGGACTGTGTGATGGACAGAGGTGTTGGCTGGGGAAGAGAGAACAGTGAGGGACAAGTATGAGAGGTCAGGGGAGAGGTGAAGGAGAAGGGGCATTTGGGAAACGTAACTAAGGCCACCGGGCCGCCTGGATATGGTAGCAATCTAGATAGCCGGTTTGCCACAATTGAAATTGGCGCTGGTTAACGCAAATGGAAAGGGACTTTATTTGAAGACTATCAGGTAACTCAGAGAATCCATGGAGAGCCTGGAAAAGCGAGCTCTGAAAACCAGCAGGAACCTAAGCCAGGACAACCAACGGCACTGCTCTCGCTGGACACTCAATGCCTCCGCTGGCCCTGCGCTCGCCAGCGGCTACTTCTCCTGGGAGTCGGTTCTCCAGTGCCCCTAAGCTGCCTCAAAAATCAAAGCCAAAATCAAAAGCACAATGAGATATCACGTCATCTTCACTAGGATGGCTTAAAACAAAAGAGACAGACAATAACAGGCATTGGCAAACGTGGAAAAATTGGAACCCTCATGCATTGCTGGTGGGAAGGTAAATTGCTGCAGCCACTTGGGAAAATGGTGTGGCCTTTCCTCAAAATGCTCACCACAGAGTCGCGATATAACCCAGCAATCCCACTCCTGGGAATGGAGAACTGGAAGCACATGTCCACACAAAAACGTGCAAACAAATGTTCAGAGCTGTACCATTCATAAAGCTGAGAGTAGAAACAACCCCAAAGGCCGTGAAATGGAGAATGCCACTCAACAAGAACGAATGAGCCACGCTCTACCATGAATGAACCTTGAAAACGTTACATATTGTGACCACATATTGTACGAGTCCATTGATAAGAAATATTCAGAATAGGCAAATTTACAGAAACAGAAAGTGGTTGCCAGGGACTGGGCGTTGGGGCCATGGGAGCAGCTGCTAGTAGGTAATGGGGTTTCCTTTTCAGATGATGAAAATGCCCTAAAGTTGATTGTGCGGATAGTTGCCCAGCTCTGTGAACATACTCAAATACACTGGACTGAATATTTGTAAAGGGTGAATTTTATGGTATGTGAATTATGTCCCAGTAAAGCTGTCATTATTATTATTATTATTTTTTAACCGGCTGGCTATACCATCCACCAACTGGCTAACGTGGGGACCCATGCCCAGGACCTAACTGCCTGGGTGGAGAGAGACACTTGCTCCCTTTAGCTTCGGCAGTGAGGGGGCTGCCTCTCCCACTCCCCCATAAAAGCTCACCCCCAAATAGGAAGGGTTTTCAGATGCTGGGCAGCCAAAATGACAGTACATAAGGAGCGTGAAGGAGAGGAAATGCAGACAGCTTTCTAGATTCCTGACCTAAGACTTCACTCAGCTTATTGGTGAAGAGATTCCAACTTTGCCCCAAGTCCTCGGGTCATGACCCGACATTCCGCGTGTAATCGCTCAGTGTTAGGAGAGCATCTGCAGTCACGAGCTCACCTTTGATCACATTAGTCTTCCAGCGCACTTTATATCTACTGTCTGTTTTTATAGGAGCCCAAGTGGCCCAGCATTTAGCCAAGACAATGGCCGCATGGACGGATACGCAAATTGCCAATCCATTAGTATTTGAGCCGGCGACAATTTTTACAGTGATGGTCATAGGCAAAAAAAGTATGCAGAGGCAGGTGGCAGTGTTTGGTTTATCAAAACCAAATCAAAACTGTCCCAAGGCCTCTCCAACCTATCCAAAATTCACCCTACGGAGGAAGTGTGGAGCGGTGAAGCCCAGGGACCTCAGTCAGGAGGGCTGCCTGTGTACTATAGGATTTTAGCTCCCTTTTCTGTAAAAGGAAGGAGGTGGCCAAAATGATCTGTTCCCGCTGCGCTTCCTTCTGCGGTTGGAGCGGCCCCTTCAAAGTTTCCCCCTTGGCTAGGCCTTGCTAATGGCCTGCTCCCCAAACACCAGAGCACCTCTGTTTAGCTGCTGCTGTTGCATGTTGCTAGGTGAGGACCAGCGCCATGGAGAAGCACCGAAGCTGGGACTGCATTTTCCTCACAATTACGCATCTGGAAACCTCCTCCTCGCCACGGTGGCCAATAAGCCTCCATCCTGAAGGAACGGTTAGCAGTGGGTGCAGAGGAAGAGTTGAATTCAACAAGCCAGGCAAGAGGAGTAGTTTGGTTTCAGGCTCTAGCACGTGTCATACCCATGCCAGGTCATACAGGTCCTTGAGTTAGTAAGAACATTCCAGCACCTGGCACTTCTTACGTGCTGGGCACTGTGCCAAGGGCTGACAAAAATGAGTGTGTTTAAGCCGCCTAACAACCCTAATACTGGGGAGGCAGTATTATCACCATGCCCATTTCACAGATGAGGCACAGAGAGGAGAAGACCTTTGACACAAGGTCTTGTTATCACCATTTTATCAGCATTTAACGGGGTTCGCCGCAATAGAAATTAAACAACTCACTTCTGTAACCCTAGGGTCACTCTTTTAGTGTCTAGAATAATAACTAAAATTCTCAGAGAGTTTGACTTCCACTTTCTGATGATGGGTTATTCAGACTAAGTCTCAAGCTGAAAACAACTAAAAACGCTAGGAAACGGTGCTTAAGAACACCTTAAAATATACAACGTGCCATATGTCAGGTGCCGGTCAGGACCTGGGTCCGTGAAAACGGTGCCGCGGATGAGAAAGAAAGACTAAGACAAAAAGAAGAGAGAGGGAGGCGGCTGTGGCTCAATCAGTGGGACTCCCGTTTGCCATGTGGGAGGCCCCGGGTTCGGTTCCCGGGGCCTCCTGGTGGGGGCGGGCCCGCCCCCGCCCGCACGGCGTGGTTGGCTGACCCAGCCAGCACAAGCAGCAAGGGGGGATAAATGAATAAATAAATAAAATCTTTAAAAAAAAAAAAAAAAAAGAAGAGAGACTGGGGATCAGGGGACTCTCCGTCCGATATGGAATTATCAGGCCAAAACTGAAGGATAAAAGAACCCTAAAATATAACCCAGTGAATAAGCCCCTTTTACCCAGCAGCTGTTTGCCAATCCTAGCATATTTAAACTTTATTTGAATGGCTGCATTTGGCAAGGGCGCCAGAAATCAAAGCCCAAGGCCCAGACTAAGGGAGAGACCCTCCTCAATAATCTGGGACCCCACGGTGCTCTATCGGTGGTACGGTGGCAAAGGTTTACTGAGCAGCCCTGGATGGGGGAAGGAAAGGAGGGCCTGATTTACAGCGCTGGCCAATTTCCATGGCGTAAATCCTCCACCAGGGCTCATTTCAGGCTCTGAACGTGAAGTCACTGAACACAGAACTGGGAAGCCCGGGCTTGCAAGCCAGCTGCCCCACATCACGGACTCCACCCTCAGGGTACAATAAGCAAACCTGTCTTACATGATCAGTCACACAGCTTGTATTTGCATCACCTGCTTGGTCCAGGGAACCCAAGCCCTGAACTTGGATTAAGGTGGTCGTGGACTAGCAGTGCTCTCAGGAGACTGGCAAAAGCCAAGAAGCCAATGTAAATCATCTCTAGAGGAAGGCAACGTCATCCTAGGCCTCAAGTTATCCCAATAAACAATTTTTAAAATACCATGTCCAGCGTAGTCAAAGGCAACCAGGCATGCTACAAGGAAATATGACACCATGAGCAAGAACTAGCAGAAACAGACCCACAGATACTTACTTCAATTATTAGAATTATCAGACACAGCCTCTGAAACAACTGTGCTTTGTTGAAAGAAGCACAAGTTTTTAAATATCTGCAGGAAACAGGAAACTATAAAAAGTGACATACTAGATTTGTAAAGAACATTTGTGGAAAGCTTTATGGTTTAATCAGGGATCAAAAACGCAAATACCTTCAGGGGCCAGACGGCTAACACAAATGAGGAAAACTGGTGAGGCGGAGAGTTTTGGCTGAAAGGCACCGTGCTCCTCAGCCTAAGGTTGCCGTGTGGCACTGGGACCCCAGTTTGCCAGATGTGCTATTTCTAGAAAAGCTGAATATTGGGCTTTTTTTTGGTACTGTGGTAAAACATACAACATAAAATTGGCCTTTGTAGCCTTTTTAAAGTCAACATTTCAGTGGCATTAAGTACAGTCACATTGTTGTACGACCATCACCGCTATCTAGTTCCAGAATGTTGTCTGTCACTCCACACCCATTAAGAAGCCGTGCCTCTAGCCATCCCCGGCAACCACTAACATGCTTTCCGTCTCTATGGGTTTGCCTATGTTGATATTTCATATAAATGGCATCACATATGTGATGGCAAGGATCATCCATGTAGTAGCATGTATCAGAACGTCCTTCCTTCTATGGCTGGATTATGTTCTTCTTGTATAGGGACATTCTGTTTATCCATCATCACTTGATTATTTGGGTTTTGGGCACGACATCTTCCTATCTGAAATTCAAATATCTATTTTTCAAGTTCTGTGTGGCCCAAAGCACACATTTGCTGGCCAGCTCCAGAGGGCCAGCAGTATTACATGACCTGCTGTTACACATTTTCCCATTTAATCCTCAGAGTGATTCTCTGAGGTAACTGTTCTCTTCATTCTTCAGATCAGGAACTGCAGTTTCAGAAAGGTAAAGTGGCATCCCTAGGAACAGGCCAGCAGTTTCCCCCTCCAGACCTCAGGGGTATCTAGGATGAGTGGAGTCAGAGATCTCAATTATGGCTGGGACCTTGGACTTAACCTCTCTGGGATTCAGTTTCCCCACCTGTCAAACGATTGAAGTTGGGCTAGTTTATCTCTCAGGCACTGGGGTTGCTAATGGCTTCACTCTCACTTTTCCCTGTAAAACATCAGGACCTGCACTAGAGCTGGTCAAGTCTAAACAGTTGCAACTAAACACTAAGAGGTAGCACCTGGGTTATCCCGCCTGGCGTAGATTCCTCCACTGAGCTCAGTCCTGAGGCATAACGAGGAAGAAACCACCCTCAGAATTCTCATCGTAGGCCCGACCAGTCTATTTTACCTGGTCTGAGCCTGGTCCTTAAATCAAGGACAATTAGTGCCTTATTTTTAGACTGTGGTTCGCGGACAGAACCCCCAGCAGGGGCCCCCTCGCCTTATTTATGGCGGGGCAACCGGTCTCCAGGAGGAAAGGCAGGGCCCGGGGAAGATGCTGGTAACAAGTGAGCTCTTCCTGCGCAGCGAGCTATTTCCTAAGCGAGGTCGAAGGCTCCTCGCGCTCCGCACCTCCCACCCTAGTTTTCCGAAAGGGCGACGCTTGGGGGAGCCGACGTCGCGAGCTCGTGAATTTAAACCGGGAAGAGGGCCAGCAGCGATCCCTATTTCTCAACTCTCTCCAGGAGCAACTCGCTCGCCGAGTCGCCGCCTTCAACTCCTGAGAAGTCCAGAGCCCCACAGGAAACTTGCATTACTGCAAGCGACCCGGGGCAGGGGCCAGGCCGCCGAGCTGGCTCCCAAGGAACGCGCGCCCTGCCCGCGCGGATGCCCCGCCAGCCTGCCGTCCCGTGGGGGACCCCCGGCACCTGAAGCCCCCGAGTAAGTGCGGCCGCACACGCCTCGCCCTCCCACGTGCCGTGCAGGCGCCAGGGGCCGCCTCCCCCCGGTCGGGGGGTGCAGGAGTGGGGGGGGCGGGGGATCCCGGGCGCCTCCTCGGGCTGGGGGCAGAGGCTCGGGGCGCGCGGCCGGAGGCCCCGGGGGGTGCTGCCCGGAGGCCGCGCTGCCGGCGGCCACGGCGGCGCTGCTCCCCCTGCTCGGTGCAGCTGGCGCCCGGCGCTTGCGCACTGGGCCCCGGGCGCGCGGCGGCACCAGGCTTTGTGTGTGTGTGTGTGTGTGAGTGCGTGTGTGCGTGTGTGAGTGTCTGTGTGAGTGAGCGGGCGAGCGCAGTGTGGCGGCCGCGGAGCGCGAGCAGGGCCGGCGGGCGCGCTCCCCCAGCCTCTCTGTCCCCGCCAGCACCATGTCGGGCAGGTCGGTTCGAGCCGAGACCAGGAGCCGGGCCAAAGATGATATCAAGAGGGTCATGGCGGCTATCGAGAAAGTGCGCAAATGGTAAGCGGGGCCGCCTCCGCGCGCGGGCGCCGCGCCCGCCGGAGCCCCCCGAGCCGCTGCCCGCGGCCGCCGGGCCAGGGCGCCGCTC
>JAKSZT010054518.1:6362529-6403655 GCA_026826555.1 Tolypeutes matacus | reverse complement strand
CCCCGCCTCCCGGGCCCGGCGCCCTCGAGTCTGCGGAGTTTGCAGAGCCGTTTAAATTTAGCGCTTTGGGCTGCCTGGAGAGAGGGCTCCGGGCGAGGCGGGCAGGCGGGGGCGAGCGCCGGGGGGAAGCGCCGCGGGGCCGGGCCGAGGGCCCCCGCCAAGCCGCCTGCCCTGCGTGGCGCGGGGGCTCGGGCGCGGGCCCCGGCGCGGGCCGGGCGGGTATTTTTGGTCAAAAACTGGTCCTGGGCCGCGCCTGCCGTTCCAGAAGCAGAAGCTGGCGTTTGTTTGGCGGAGAGAGCCGTTGTTTTTGTTCTCCGCGCGGGGGGCCGCGGCTCTTCGGCGCGGGGTCTGCGTGGTTTTCGAGCTCAAATCGGCCCCGGCCCCGCGTGGCCTTGCAGTCACCAGGATTTGACCGTCTCCACGGCCTTGTCGGGGTCGGACGTGGAAACCGCCCCAGGGCCAGGCCCGAGGCTCCGGCCACATCGCCGGTTGGGTCCGACTTGTTGGAAAACTCCCGGCTCCCGGATTTCAACTTTTTTTTTTTTTTTTTTTTCCCCACGGCTTCATCAGGGCCCGGGAGGGGGAGGAACAGCTGCGACGTTGTCCCCGAGTGTCAGCGCCCACGGGCTTGTCCTGATCCTCTATTTAAAGCCATGGAACTGGGCAGGCCCCGGGGCAGGGTATGTTTATGTTTGGGGGTGTAGCTTCTTGGTAAGCCTCAGTCTCTGAAAATCACTGGGGGCCAGCCGCCGGTGCCGCGGTGTCACAAGTTAGCTGTCCGTTCTGAGTCCAACCCAACAAAAAAAGGCAAGGGGAAGATCAATAAAGTCCACGTGCTTGCGGCCTCCTATGGAAGGGCTGTCTGCGGATGGCAGGATGCCTGGCCGTGGGCTGGGTTTGGCTCCAGTGGGACAAAGAATTTTCAGAACCGTGAGAAGGGGAGGCTTTTCAAAGTTAGGATGCAAGTCCTCTGTGCCTCTGGAGCTCCCCTGGCGTGCAGGGGCCCCGGTGCCCCAATGGAGCCATTTAAAAATGGCAGAAACAGCTGCAGGCCAAAACACACACAGGGAAAAACAAGCCCAGCCACCCCCTCTCCTGTGGGAGTCCCAGTGGGGAGCTCAGCCCCTGTGCAAAGAAAGAACCGGTATTGGGGCCGAGGCCCTTCTGTCAGCCCGTGGGTGTTAGGAAGGGGCCTGGGGCGAGCTGCCTCTCTGCAGGCTGGAGCCTGGCTCAGGGCCCTGTTCCCTGCCAGCTGCTCTGCAGCGAGGGCAGATGGAGAGGTGGGGGTTTCTGCCGGTGGCCCCCGGAGGCCTTTGATCCTGCTGAGCCCAGGGCCTGCGGCGGCAGGGGCCGAGGGCTGCCTCCCTTCCTCCCCCTGGCGCTGGGGGGAATATGGCATGTCCTCTGAGGATCTCCGGGCTGTGGGCTCTGACGCCTGGGCTCCTAGTCCACTTCCTCAGCTTGACCTTAGACAAACTGTTAGAAAGGGGGTCCCCCTGCCGCTTTGCTTTCCAGTGGGGCCATCGAGAACTGAGAAAGTTGTCTTCTAAAGCACCTATCCCGCCACACAGTAGCGCTTGTTAAACCTTAGCCTGAGGTGGGCCCTGGAAACGCGGCCTGCTGACTTTGGTCTGGCCCCCTCCTAAGGCTTTGGCTCCTGAGAAGCTCTGTCTCCCCTTCTGTGCCTTTAGATGGGTCTCCAGTCAGCGGCCGAAGCTTCGGGCTGTTTGTTAACTACGTGGCCGTCACCCATGCGGTTCGCTGCTGGCTGGGGCCTTGGTTTGCCAGCTAGCAAATAAAAAGGCGGGGCTGCCCGGTTAAATTTGAATTTTAGATGAGCCACGAATCATTTTTAGTGTATGTCCCGTGTAATATTCGGGGCATACTTACACTTAAAGTTACTTGTTTACCTGAAATTCAGCTGTAACTGAGTGTCTTGTGTCTTATCTGAGGGAGAATCAAGGTCTCTGGCATGCCATTTGGTTTGTGAGTCTGGGGTAGGGTTTCTCCTCGGCCTAGTGACCCCAGAACATCCCCCTCGTACTTACTTCCTCCTCAGGAAAAAGCCTTGGCCTCCCCGTCTTTAGCTTCTGGCTCTTTCTTTGGCTTTTTCTCGTTCCTTTCTGTCTGGTACCCCAGCAAGGCAGGCTAGTGGAGTATAAGGCAACCAGAAGATGGCAGAAGGAAAAACAAAATGGTGGGAAACTGGGCGAGGGTTAGGAGGCTTTGTGGGTGGAAGAGAGGAGAGAGGAGTCTTTAGGCAGGAAGCAAAAGCTCGAGCCGCAGAGAAGGCTCTGGCCGGGGACTCCCAGGTGCTTGGTCCCAAGGTTCCCTCAGTGGCTGCTGTGAGGACAGAGAGGCCTGTCTCTGGAGAACTTCCCATCTGCTCCCTCGGTGGTGGGGAAGCTTGTGCCTGAGGCCTCTCCTGAGCACCCGGAGGTGTTCATCAGAGGCACCCACCTGCCAGGCCCCAGGCCAAGCCTCCTAGGCCTACAAGGACGGGCCCTGGGAGGTGAGTACTACATCAAGGCTTTAGAGCTCACCTTAGGGGATGGGTGACCCCGTGATGGTCTCCCTGCTTAGCCTTTGGACCTAAACCCAGCAGGACACTGGAGATTGGCCTAATCCTGGAGACTCTGGGGTGGGTGCTTACAGTAAATACAGGAGCCTGTGCTGGGAAGGAGCTTTGGGGGCCTCTATTCCTACATCTGGACCATGTAGTCCATTTGTCTCAGGAGCCCAAGTCTGAGGGGGAAGAGACCAGAGTCTGGCTGGCTTGCCAGGGACCACCAAGGCAGGAGGGCTTGAGACTCACTCAAGGGCAGCCTCACAGCAAGGCTGGGGGTCTAAAGAGACGGGGCAGCTCCTCAGGGCACGCGGCTCTTCGTGACCAGATGGTGGAGTTCTCGAGAGTAGCCAGGAGTCTGGATTTTTATGTGGAGTTTGACTTATTTTTAAGCCTGGAAATTGATTAAAATCTCTGAAAGTACTGTGCAGACCACGTAAAATGGGCCTTCTGGCCGCTGGATTGCCACCTCAGCTACAAGGTAGTACTTGTACCCTGATGCCCCTGTAAGGAGTGGTGTGTGCTCTGCAGTGATGATTTTGGGGGCAGTTGTGGGAAACTTCAGCTGCCGCACTGAGCCTTGTAGCCTTGCCCAAGGCTGTACCAGGCGCCGGGTGGGTTTGCCCCGAGCTCCCTGGACTTACCTGTGAAGTCCCTCAGTCCTCCCTGGAGCTCCCCTGGTGACTCACATCAGAGCTCTGTGGGGACCCTCCTGCCCTGGGGGTTGCTGGCCAGGCATCCAAAGGTCAGGTTTGTAGGTTTTTTGTTTTTTTTTTTTCAAGATTTTTATTTATTCATTCATTTATCCCCCCCTAGCTGCCTGCGCTCTCCGGGTCAGCCAACCACGCCGTGCGGGCGGGCTTGCCCTCACCAGGAGGCCCCGGGAACTGAACCCAGGGCCTCCCATATGGTAAACGGGAGCCCCACTGATTGAGCCACAGCCGCTTCCCTAGGTTTGTAGGTTTTTGCCTCAAGCTTCACACCTAGAAATGGAGCCCAGGTTGTTCCCTGGGGCAAAGGGAGGCTTGAGAACCTGGCTGCATCCAACACCCCACCGACCCACCCGCAGGGGCCTGAAAGCTCTCTGGGAAGCCATTTCACCCAAAAACTTTAATCTGGGCTCACTTGTGGCCTGCAGGACCCAGATCTCCAGCCCCCTTTCTGCCCTCAAAGGTGTCTTGTGTGCTGCAAGTCAATTTACTTCTTACCTCTCTATATACAATTAAACCTTGGGTTTGTTGACTTACTGGGGCCCAGGCCGAGGAAACCAGCCGACCGATTTGTGCTTCTTTGTCCAGCTTCTAGTCACTGTGTTTGAAGTGGATTCTTAGTTTTCACCGGACTCAGAATAGCAGAGAGTGAGCTCTGGGGCAAGACCGCCTGTGTCCAAATCCTGGGTCTGCCACTTGCTAGCTGCGTGACCACAGACCTAGTGGTGTAACCTGTCTGCCTCACCTTCCCCCCGTTTTCCCACCTATAAGATGGGGTGGCAGTAATTCCTCTCTCGTGGGCCTGTTGGGAATCACCAAGAAAGGTTTGTAAATAAATACTCAGTGCCTTGGAATGTGGCAGCTCTCCTACTGCTTTCCTTGTTGCTGAGGCGGTCCTAGGACCGTCCCTGTCCCTTGCGGACCCCTCCAGACTATTCTGAATGGAGGCGGTGAAGCCTGGGGTGGTGGGTTGCCATCCTGCCTCTCCGCAGGTGGCCGGTCATTCAGATATCTGCCTCCTCTTCATCCTTTCTGGGCTGCAGGGGGAAGGTGGTGGGGGTGGAAGAGCAGTGTGGCATCAGAGGTTCAAATTGCATTACTTCATTTGCCTGTGCCTCAGTTTCTTTATCTGTCAAATGGAGAAGGTGACGTTTTCTGCCCTGCGAGGTTACGTAAAGACTAGAGAGACAGTGTATGGTGCCTGCCATGTAGAATAAAAAAGCCAAGCCCCAGCTGCTTGTAGCAGGGTGTCCAAGCAAGCAGAGAGTTTTGGGGTGGAGGTGTCGGTGGTTTGGGTTAGGTGGTTTTGAGTGTGCACGAGCACCCAGATCCCTCTGTGGTGAGGGGATGCCCGGCGGGCTGGGATGCGTCACACGGGCACGTGAGCCACAGCGGGCAGAGCCAAGGTGGGCTCTGGGTGAGGAGGCTGGAGGAGGGGGCTGATGCCCTGTATTCTCAGTTCCGCTGAAACTGCTGAGGGTCCTGGTAGGTATGCCACCTGTGCCAAGTGTGGGTCTGGCCCAACATCCCATTTGGGGTCGCTTGAATCAGCAGGACCTCATGGCAGCTTACTTCTCCCGAGATGGCCGAACCCTGTGTTTAGAGTGTGGACTTGGTTCGAATCCCAGAGCTGCCATTTGGTGGGGTGAGGCCTCAGGGGGTCTCCTTCACCTCTCTGAGCCTCCGTCTCCTCCTCTGTTGGGCTCTGGCTCCCACTCTGAGTGAAACACAGCCACTGGAGTGCGTGGACAGGAAGTGACATGACCCTGGGGTCAAGGAGGAAGGCTGGCGGCTGTAGTAATAATCTGGAGAATGAGGATGGCTTGGGGGGGGGCAGTAATTATCCTTGACAACACTCGTCACCTTCTTTTCTTTCTGGCCCATAAACCTGCCTCATGCTGCCGGGAGAGCCTGGGCTTCTCCCCAAGGTGCTTAGGAGACTGGGGGCAGCTGTGCAGACAGAAGCAGCCGTCCACGTGCCCAGGGGACACATGCAGGTCCAGTCGGCAGAGCCGAGGGGCGGGGCGGGCGGCGGCGGGTCCTCCCAGCCCATCTGGCCTCAGGTCGGCTGCCCACAAGCCTGGGCTGCGCGTCCCTTTCACGGCTCGCCAGTGTCTACCCCTGGGGACCGCCTTTCGGGGGTGCTGAGGCCACTGAGCATCTGGGTCACGCCCGGCCTCTCTCACCGCCCTTGGCTGCCTCCAAATGGCGCTTGCCTTGGCGAGCCTGGGGTGGTTATTCACACTCGTCTGCTCCTGGACCTGGACGGTGGCACGAGCCACTGGCTCCTTGGTGAGGCCCTCCGCCCCCACAGAAGGTCGCGGGCTCCATGGCGCTGGCGTTGGTGAGCATGTGAGCAGTTAGGGCCTAACGGCAGCCCCCCCCGCCCCCCAACAAGCGCTGCCTGCAAACCCGCGCCGAGGCCATTCTTGTCGTGTGTTGTCTCGTGTACTCCTCCCCGTGGTCCAGAGAGGGGGCAGCTGGACCGTGGATTAACACATGGGCAAACCGAGGCCTCCATGGTGAAGTGGCTTGTCCGAGGTACCCAGCTTTTGAGGGCAGAGCCCGCGGTCAAATCCGTGTGCACGTGGCTTGGGGCCCAGCAACCACCCACCTAACAGCCGACCCCAGAGTGTGGCCTGTGTCCCCTACCCCTGCTCCAGAAGCACCAGGTAACGGGTTCTTCCTTGTCCTCCTGCCCCCCAGGGAGAAGAAGTGGGTGACTGTGGGAGACACATCCCTGAGAATCTACAAGTGGGTCCCCGTGACGGAGCCAAAAGTCGACGATGTGAGTATGTGGGGCCATCCCCTGGGCTGGGGGCTCCGATTGTGCTTCCTCCTACCACAGCTGAGGGGAGGGACACCGCCTGCCCCCGCAGGACCCTGGAGCTGAGGCCAGCTGGAGGCAGAAGCATTGGCTAAGGGCTGGAGAGCCCTGGGCCTGAGTCACCCCCGTCATCCAGCCCTGGAGCTTGGCCCTCGGGGGACTGGTAGGCAGTGTCCCTCAAATCGCCTTCTCCTGGCCGAGAGCCCCAAGGTTTGTCAGCAGGAGCACCCTGCATGGACGTGCCCCCTCCGCAGGGCCCTGGGTACTGTGGTTTGGGGGAGGGTGTCCTGGCATCAACAGGGTAGGCGCTTCCCCATGGCTGCGGGCACTGTGCTCGGTCCATTGGGCTTTTTATCACCTCCGCACAAACAAGGAAACCGGCCCTGAGAGGTGAAGCTGCTTCCTGGGTCACACAGCTAGGGTCAGGGCTGAGCATCACGCTCCGGCGGTCTGACCTCAGCGTGCACGCTCTTTGTGGCCCTAGGAGAGCCTCCTGGTGGGCAGAGCTGCTGGAGGCGGCAGGTGGCCTGCAGTAGTGGGGGGCCCTAGCTGGGTGCTGGGGGTCTGAGGGGGGCTCCGGGAAGGGTGGCGTGAAACCACCCCCACTCTGAGCACTAGAGGGAGCTCCCGCGGCTGTGCTTGGAGCAGCTGACCCCCCCCACCCCCCCCCCCCCCCCTACCCCCCCACCTCCCCACCCCCCACCTACGGGCCTTTGCCTGGGCTGTTCTTCCGCCTGGGGTGCCTTCTCGGCTCCCCCAAACGCAGGGCTGTCCTCCACTACGGTGGTCCAGGCTAAAGCCCGGTGCCTCCCCGCTCCTGGTGGGGGGCTCCAGACTTTCCCCTAAAGAAGGGCTTAAGGCTCCCTCCACCTCTTCAGGCAGGGGCCATGCCTCCAGGACTCTGATTAGATGCTTGCCCCTCGGGGGGTGCCTCGGGGCCCAGCACCGGGCCTCCAGGGCTTGGCTTTCCGGAGCCATCCTGGGGGGAGAGCCGAGCAGCCACGCACCTCTCGAGCAGCCACGCACCTCGACGCGTGCCCATCTCTGCTTTGCACATCATTAGGTGTTGTGTAAATGCCGGTTGCATTTGAGAAGACGTGGTCCCCTCTCTCTCAAGGAATTCATAATCTCGTTGGGGAAAGATAATCATAGAACAGCATGAAACAGACAGCAGGGAAGTGCCAAATGGAATGTGATCGAGAACACGTAATCTCCAGGCTGTCGCCAGGGCAGCTCCAGGCTCTGCCGAGGGTAGACCCTCCCTGGTTAACCAGGCGACCCCACCTGCCTGGACCTTCCTTCCCTCCGTGGGCTACTGGAGCTCCTGGGGGTTCTGTGACAGAGCAAAGGCAGTAACAGATCCTGCAGAGAATTCTTAGCCCCGTGTTGGCTGCTGGCTGCGCAGGCAGGGCTCAGAAATGCTAATTCCCTCTTCCTCCCAGAGCCTTTTCTCCACCCCTTTCCCTCACCCCTTTCCCTCTAATGGGATGCTTCCCAGGCTTGGCTGAGTGTCCTGTCCCCTGGGAGCCTTGATAAAATGCTGATCCCCAGGGCCCACCCCAGACTGCTGAATGGGACTCTCTAGTTGCTGCAGCCAGGAATTTGCATTTTGGAGGAGATAGCTTTTTATTTCTTTAAACACCCAGTTAATATATGGTTACACTATTTTTTTCAGAACTCTCTTAAAGATTTTATTCTTTTAAATAGGTAAAACATTGCAAGATTCATGCTTAATTTTTTAAATTCAGATATTCTAGTATAAGAATTTCTGGGGTGATGGAAAGCTTTGGTAATGGATTGTTGCAGTGGTAGCACAACTTTGTGAATATGATGAATGCCACTGGATTGTATACTTTAATGAAAATGGGAAATGTGTGTATGTAAACCGCAAAAAAAATTTTTAATCCTCAGGTATGGTTTTGACAAAGGAAGAACCCTGTAACGCTAGTAAATTCAATAAAATAGAATGGACTAAAACTTTGTCATGCAGCACTGAATTATTTGAATGTGGTTAGTGAGCTTTAATATAAACTGGGTATAGTTAATAGTACAAAAATAATCTTTCCTTAATAAAAACAAAGGTCCCACACTAATGCAAGGTGTTAATGGGGTGTATATGGGAAGTCTATATTTTCTGCATGATTTTTCCATAAACCTATGACTTCTAATTAAAAAAAAGTAATTCATGTACCATAAAATCCACCCTCTTTTTTTTTTTTCAATATTTTATTTATTTCTCTCCCACCCCCTACACCCCCCGTTTTGTGCTCGCTGTCTGCTCTCTGTCCATTTGCTGTGTGTGCTTCTGTGTCTGCTTGTTTTCTCTTTAGACGGCACCAGGAACCGATCCTGGGACCTTCTGGAGTGGGAGAGAGGCTGCTCTATCTCTTGCACCACCTCGGCTCCCTGGTCTGCTGCGTCTCTTATCGTCTCTCCTCTGTGTCTCTTTTTGTTGCATCATCTTGCTGCTCCAGCTCTCCACCCGGGCCAGCACTTCTGTGCGGGCCAGCTTGCCTTCACCAGGAGGCCCCGGGAATCGAACCCTGGACCTCCTATATAGTAGACAGGAGCCCAGTCACTTGAGCCACAGCCGCTTCCCCCACCCTCTTTAAAGTGTACAATTCAGTGGCATTTAGTATATTCACAATGTTGTGCAACCATCACTGTCAGAACATTTTCGTCACCCCAAAAAGAAACCTGTACCCAGTAACAGTCACTCTCCATTCCCCCTGCCCCAGCACTGGTAACCGCTAATCTGCTTTCCATCTCTATGGATTTGTCTCTTCCTCAAAAGTGAGTTTTTTGACTGTATGACTTCTTTTTTTATTTTTTTGTTTCGCTTTTTCATTGTATGACTTCTTTTAGATCTGCCTCCTCCCCCCAGCGTCAGAGTTAGAACGCTGCGGGCAGGCGCACACATTCATACGTGCTTCCTTTCCTTTACCATGGATGGTGGCATTCTAGTTGCATGTTCTGTACCTTACTTTATACCTCTTGGGCGTAGATGTAGTACTGATATTTTCGTAGCTCGTTCCACGTTAGTACACGGAGATGCCTTGTTCTCTGTAATTGTTGGTGGCGTTCCATTGAATGCTGTGCCGTAATTTATCTAATCTGACCAGTGGACACAGCTAAGTGGTTTCCAACACGATTCGATTCCTGCTGTAAAAAGCGGGACCTGGGGACGGATGTGGCTTGGGTGGTTGGGCGTCTGTCTCCCATATGGAGAGACTTGGGTTCGATCCCTGGGACCTCCCGGTAAAAAAAAAAAAAAAGAAAAGAAAAATGTGGAACCACACACAAAAAGCAAAGAGCCCCCGTTTCCCCTCCCTGGGACTTCCCTCCTTAGCTAGTCTTCCAGTTTGGAGAGCAGCTGACTACATTTCCAGAAACACGGCTGACAAGAGTGAGAATATGAGACGTCTTCCCCGTCGCTAACCTGGCGTTGGTTTTTCCCTGCTCCAGGCTGCTGGGCAACCAGATGGCCTTCCCACATGTTCTCCCTCCAGCCAGTGGTTTGGGTGCTGCTGACCGCCCTGCAGGTGGAGGCAGGTGTATTTCCTGGGAACTCGAGCAGGGCCAGCCACCAGCCCCAGAAACCTTCTCCCCACGGGGCTCTTTGATGCCCAAGCAGGCAAGGCCCGGAGCGTGGCCCCTGATGGGACATGTTCAAATGCAGGCCAAGGAAGGCCCTCCAGAGACTTGGGGGGATCCAAGAGGAATCCATAGAACAAAACACTTGTACTGCTCTCTCGGGGTCCCGCTCATGTGAGTGCACACGCCCGGTTTGGTGACTTGGTTTCTGCTCCATTTTCCCTTCCAGAAAAATAAGAACAAGAAAAAGGGCAAAGACGAGAAATGCGGCTCAGAGGTGACCACGCCAGAGAACAGCTCCTCCCCGGGAATGATGGACGTGCACGGTGAGCTCTTGCGGCCGCAGCAAAGCACTCCCTTGTGCTTTTGTTCTGCTAGCAGGTTTGTTCACGTTCCAGGCAGAGGGTAGGAGGGCCGGGCAGGACCAGAGGGCCTCTGTGCCAAGGAGAAGGCTCGGCAGAGGAGAGAGAACTGCTCTTCCTGGTGCAGCCAGCCAAGGAAGTAGTCCGTGTCCAGCCAGGGATGTGAACTAAAACACTCTTCCCACCAGGTGGCCACTGCTGTCAGGCCTAAGTGCCCAAAAAGTTTGGTTTAGGGACATGTCTAGCCTGTTCCGTCCTAGGCTTTATATATTGTGTAAGTGACTGGATTTTCCTTTTCCCATTTTCCTTTGGCTGCTGGGAAGCTCCAAACCAATTTCTGACTCCGTGTTGATCACCGTAGTTCTTGGGGTTTGCTTTCCCAATTGACAGCCTAACTTCCTCTGCTCTCCTTTCAAAACTTGTAAACGGTGTTGCCCAGATCAAATCTAGGCCAGAGACATGCGTCAGCCATTCTGTAGTTATTTTGAAGTTGCCGCTGTTCGTTTCTTTTCTTTTTTTTTTGTCGTCACGTAGTGTTTTTTTTTTTTTTTTTTTTTTTTGTCTGTTTCTTTTCTTATCTCGGAGAGGAAAGGCACAGATGATAGGTATACACCTCTGTGAGATTGTCACGTGCAGAGCACACTCATGAAAACAGCACCCAGCTCAAGTCAGTATTCCCAGACCCCAGAAGTCCCCCTGGTGACCCCTCAGTGTTGTCCCCACCCCTGCAAGGAAATATGCCCTCTGGCTTCTAACCTCATAGCTTCAAGCCTGAAGTCTTCTAAAAATTGAGTTTGTCTCTAATATTTGTAAACCAGAAAATCTGCATCTCGTTATCCTTTGAGAACTCAGATCTGGCTGCCCTGGGCAGGCACCTCCTCTGGGTAGCAGAGGTTTGCTTAGCGAGGGCATGGGTGGTGTCTCGTTTTCGTCACCTGTCTGTCCCATGGTGTAAGAGTTCACGTCAGGGAGTGGATGTGGCTCAGTGGTTGAGTGCCTGCTTCCCATGTACAAGGTCCTGGGTTCGATCCCTGGTACCTCCTAAAAACAAAACAAACAAAAAAAACAACTCGGGGGAGCCAATGTGGCTCAGTGGTTGAGCGCCAGCTTCCCACATACACGGTCCTAGTTTCAATCCCTGGCCCCAGTACCTCAAAAAAAAAAAAAAAAAAAAAGAGAGAGAGAGAGTTCACGTCCTTGCCCTTTTTTCCATCTATTGATCCAATTTCAGTCTCTTTGTTTCTTTAACCATCCCAAACCTTTGTACAACAAGGTGATATCAGATAAGTAAATAAAAAAGGAATATTGGCTTGCTTGAGTTTGTAGACCAGGTCTGTCTGGTTCCAGGGAAGGAAGACGGTCAACGTCCCCATTTGCCCCAGTTGCCGAGTCTGAAAAACAGGGCTTCAAGGACAGGGAGTGTTGCTTATTGCTAAACTGGCTTCAGAAAAACACATTGGGGAAGCGGCTGTGGCTCAATCAGTGGGGCTCCCGTTTACCATATGGGAGGCCCCGGGTTCGGTTCCCGGGGCCTCCTGGTGAAGGCAAGCCCGCCCGCACGGCGTGGTTAGCTGACCCAGCGAGCACAAGCAGCAAGGGGGGGATAAATGAATAAATAAATAAATAAAATCTTTAAAAAAAAAAAAAAAAAAGAAAAACACATTGGAGGAGAGCAGCCGTAGCTCAGCGGTTGAGAGCCTGCTTTGCATGTACAGGGTCCTGCGTTCAAGCCCCGGTACCTCCTTAAAAAAAAAAACGGAACACCCACATTGGAGTTTTGCTGTAGGTAACTGTCGGGAGAGCCCGCTCTAGTCCTAAAGTCATAGTGGGATTCATTTCATCCTCAGGGATGGTCCCGTGGCCTCCCTGAGCAGCCTTACCCCTATTGGGGGGTAGAGCTGGCCCCAATGCCGGCCCAGGGCTTAGGTTTGATCCAAGTTGCAAGTAAAGACCTTTGGAGCAGGGTCTAGGTCACAGGTGTGGGCGTCAGGCCTACCTGGGTTCGAATCCTGACCGGCCAGGATCTCGTCCTAGCTGTGTGCTTCTGGGTTGGTTATTGACCCTCGAGCCTGGTTTTACGTGTGCTTTTAAACCTGTAGGCTGGGGGTGATACCGCCCGCTTCATAAGGTCTGTGTGAGGGTTAAGTAAGATGATACCTTAAAGAGGACCTGGCAGGCCAATAGCTGACCTCTACGAAGCAGTTACAACGCGCCAGTCGTTAAGTGAAGTGCATTTCGTGCATTATCTCAATCGTAAAAATGAGCCCCATTTTACAGATGAGCAAACCAAGGCTCAGAGAGGTGAAGTAACTTGCCTCGAGTTGGGAAGTTAATAATCGGCAGGGCTGGCATCGAGGGCCTTCGGATGCAGAATTTGGGTTTGACGCCACCAATCCAGACTAACTCACCAGAAAAGATGGGACGCTGCTCATCGCAGGGCCCAGCACCCAGAAGCCAGGCTCATCGCCACCTCCTCTCCATTTTGGTGTGTGTAAAGCTGAAAGCACGCCTGTTGGGCATGGAGGTGTCGGCACAGGGAAAGCCGCGAGCTGGCAGGGCAATCCTGGAGGGCTTCGGGTAGGAGGGTGGGTGCTGGAGGAGATGCAGGGAGGGGCCCGTGCTTGGCTCTAGTCTACAACAGTCATCCGGGGTTGGCCCAAGCATCCTTGGTTACCAGGCTAGGCTTGGGCAGTTAACTCGGTAACTTTGCACTTGTTATTTCACAGACCTCCTGGTAGGACCCAGGCCAGGGGTCAGCCTCTCTCCCTTCTGCTAAGTGTCTTACACATGCACACGTACATTACCCGGTTTGCCTGCGTGACCCTGCTTTGGCAGTTGGGGTAGAGGAAGGATCAGGGTTCAGAGTAGGGCAGATCAGCCTGTGCGAGTGGCTCTACCTCTCTGAGCCTCGGTTTCCCCTTAGTAAGGTGAGCATGGTAACAGCACCTAACTGGTGCTCAGCTAAGGATTAACTGAGGAGCTGTAAGGTGCTCCTACCGTATCTGGCACGTGGTAGGAGCCCAGGACGTGCTGGCGTCACTCTCACTCTCACTCTCCCGTTTTACTAAACTGGCTTTGGTCCCAGGGGCAGCGTGACCCAGAAAGGCAGCGATAGATGGTGGTGTTATTTTTGAAATCGCCACTTGGGCAGCTGCAGCTTAAAGGAGCTCTGCACCCTGGATGGAGGGGCCCAGGCCAAGAGGAGGTGTGCCCTGGCCATCTGGCCCTCGCAAGTGGCCGTCAGCCCCGCCACTGAGGCCTTTGCCCAGGTAACGTGCTCTCCCCTTTATGTCCCCATTTCTCTACTTTTACTCCCATATTTTTAAAGAAAATCAATAGAGCAGTTTCAGATTTACAGAAAAAGAAATTGGACAGAACGAAGAGTTCTCATGTACCCTCACGCCCTGCACAGTTTCCTCTCTTTAATTACGAAAGACTTCAAACATGTAGAATAGTAAAGAGAATTGTATCCTGAACCCCCATGAACCCACTAACTAGGTTTTAATTAACATTAGGCCATATTTGCTTCATCTGTTTTAAACGTTAGGGTCAATTGAAATAATAAAATGCACCGCTCTTGAGTGTAAAGTTTGGGGGATTCTGACAAATGTATACAACCTGTGCTAAAACATTTTGAAATAAAGTTCCACGCGTCCCAGTATGTTAGTCTGCCCCAAAATGTTTCAGGAGGCATCACTAAAAAGAGAAATTTTCTATATACCTACTGTACCATTACCACTCCAACAAACTTGACAATAATTCTTTTAAAATCCAGTCTGTGATCAAATTCCTCAGTTGTCCCCAAAAGTCTCTTAGGTTGGTGTGCAGATGAGGTCCAGGGTCGCCTTCGGTTGTGAGGTCTCTGAAGGTTCTCTCACCCTTCAGTCCTCTTTCCATCCCTCTGCTCCCATCGCCTGTTGTCAAGGACACTGACTTGTTGAAGAGACCGGGCCAGTTGTGCTGTGGAATGCCCCCCCCTTGCGGTTTGCGGACTTCCTGGTGGCAGCGGCGAACTCGTTCCTCTCCCTCTTACTTCTTATCAAGGGGGAGTCAGGCTTGAGGTTTGATGTTCAGGTGAAAGGCTCTTGGCGGCCAGGTGCTGCCTCCTTCGTGTCCTTCCTAGCCAGGGGTGCACGTGGTGCCTGGGGTCCCCAGAGGCTGCCCTCTCTAGCCGCCTGCCTCCAAACCCGGTGCGCTCTTGGATGGCCGGACTGCGCTCCCCGACGAGCTCACGTGGAGGTCAGGCCCCGCTCCCGGGACCCTCGGCCTTGCAGCCCGTGGGAGAGGCCCCTGGTGCGGGTCAGTTTGGGGGTCTCCAAGTGTCCAGACCCTTTCCTGGATGGGTGTGCTGGGGGCTCCAGGAGCTGAGGTGCAGGGGCGCTGCCCCGCCTGCCGGCAGCTGGTAGGGTTTCACCCTGTGCTTCTCTTCTGCTGACGCAGACGACAACAGCAACCAGAGCTCCATCGCAGACGCCTCTCCCATCAAGCAGGAGAACAGCAGCAACTCCAGCCCCGCCCCGGACCCCAGCTCAGCCGCGCACGCAGAAGCCAAGGCGGACGAGGCCCAGGGCGACGGCAAGGAGCACCTGGGCGCTGAAGGTACGTGCCCTTCAGGGTGGGGCTCAGAGGGGCCTCCTCCAGCCAGAGCCTTCGGTCACCTGCCGGGTCTGCAGAGCCCCTACCTCGTGCCGGCCCCAAGAGGCGACAGAAGAAGAAAGACGACATCTGGAGCTCCCACTTTGATTGGGGGATTAGGAACAGGGAATGGGGAATCTGACCAGGTTATGGGCAGTGATTGTTTTTAAATACTGTGGTCAGGGAAGGCCTCACTGAGAGGGTGACATAGGCGCAAACAAGGCTCAAGTTAGGTGAGCCACATGGCAATCTGGGATAAGAGTACAACAGGCAGGGGAACAGACATGCAAAGGCCCTGGGGCAGGAGCGTGCCCACTGTGGTTGGAGGAGAGGGAGGGAGGGACTTGGAGTAAGATGTCAGGGAAGGTGAGGGCTCGAGCACATGGGGCTTGTAAGGCCCCTGCCAGACAGGGCCTTGAAGCTGGGGGAGATGGGAGCCACTGGGGGTTTCAGGGGCACTTTGGGTGCTCTGGTTAAGAACAGATGATGGGGGTCCAGGGGTAGAGGCAGGGGGCTACTGCAGTTGCCCAGATGAGAAGATGGTGGCTGGACAGGGTGGGGACAGAGGAGGGGTAAGAAGTGCTCTGATTGTGGAGGGGTGTGTGTATATCTTATGAGGTCTTTAGGACTTTTTAAATGAAATCCGAAATACACAGAAAAGTTTATTTGGGCCCAGCGATTTTTAATACATTTTTTGGTCCCATCTGTCAGTACTTTTTTCTGGAACCATTTGAAGGGTTAAAAACATTGCAGGGGATCAGATATAACTCAAGTGGTTGGGCGCCTGCTTCCCATATATGAGGTCCCAGGTTCAATCCCCAGTACCTCCTGAAAACAAAAAACCCAACTCTCATTGGCGAGCGGCTGTAGCTCAGTGGTTGAGTGCCTGCTTCCCATGTATGAGCTCCTGGGTTCAATCTCAGGTACCTCCCCCGCAAAAAAGAAGACATTGTGCCCCCTTCACCCCTAAACCGCCCCCTCAGCATGCCTCTTCTCAAATGAAGGGTGTTCTCTTACATAATCCTAAACACCACAATCCTTCCTAAGGAAGTGAGCAGTGATTCCCGACCGTCTGACATCGAGGTGTATCTTGAAGGTAGAGGGGAAGGTGTTTACTGAAAGACTGAATGTGTGTGGGGGGTGGACTCGTGATGACTGGAGCCCCCTGTAGGGGTGGCCTTGCCACGGAGAGCTGAGTGGCCTGGAGAGGCTGGCGTCTGGTGGAGGTCCAGCTGAGGATACAGGTTTGGTGCCCATGCACCGCTTACAGCCCCGGCCTGAAGTCGGGGTTCCCAGGACTCCTAGACAGCAGGGGAGACTCGGACGTGGAGACCAAGGAGTCCACAGAAGCCACAGCCCGACTGGATCCAGCCATAGCGTGTGGGCGTGGCCATGGGCCATCAGCCCACCCGTGTTTTATAAAAAATTTAATGTCACAATTTAAAATTTGAGCAGTTTCACTTAAAGTAAGATAGATTTCTTATTCTTGAGAAATCACAAGAGCTGGCCGTGCCGGGCCTGCTTTCCCATGGGGTAGCAACTGGCTACCACTGAGAAGTGGCTGTGCCCCTTCACCAGTTACCACACTTCTCACCATGCCCTGCTGTCTCCCTGACATGGAGGCCAAAGGACAGTTGCCAGTAATACAGTCACAGTTTTATTTTTAATTTATTTATTTTATCTTTTTTTTTTTTTTTTTTTAAAGATTTATTTATTTATTCATTCATCCCCCCCCCGCTGCCTGCGCCCGCCGGGTCAGCCAACCACGCCACGCGGGCGGGCCTTGCCCTCACCAGGAGGCCCCGGGAACCGAACCCGTGGCCTCCCATATGGTAAACGGGAGCCCCACTGATTGAGCCACAGCCGCTTCCCTATTTTATCTTATTATACGATATTATACTATATTATTAGGTACCAGGGCCGGGGTTGAACCTGGGACCTCGTACTTGGGAAGCTGGCGCTCAACCACTGAGCCACATCGGCTTCCCTGAATTGGTTTTCTCGTTTGTTTGTTTTTTGTTTTTAGGAGGTACCAGGGATCAAACCGGGACCTCATATGAGGGCAGCAGACACTTAACTGCTTGAGCTACATCCACTCCCCTAAATCTTTTACAATAGGAAAAGCAAGGTATTTCTCAGACCTGATTCTCCATCAAAGGTAAAGAAGGCTGTGCTTGCTAAAGGCAAGTGGAGGGGTGCTTCTTTGAAGAAGGGGAGAGTGTTCCCTTAGATTTTCTCTGTGGAGCTTGCCTGCGCCCAGATTCAGCGATCCATTTGACTCATTAATGGCGCCTCCCTGGCCCCCGAAGGGACACTGGAGTTCGTGGTGCCCGTCTAGGCCCAGCACCCCCCACTGGGACCCGGGCCTGCAGCCACCTCCCTGGCCGGCTGTTGGAAGGCTTGCGTGAGGCAGGAAGATTGCCAGGAGCTCTGCCGGCGTCTGGCTCACGGGAAGGCCAGGGGGCGGGGCGGTGGCCCCATGGTTCTGGGGGTCCCCAGGGCAGAGGCTGCACAGCCCCGGTGTGGGCCTCCTTTGCCAGCCATGACTTGGCTGCTTCCTGGCCAGGGCCTCGCTCCCCCCGTGTCTGGGATCTTGGTGTCCTTTGCCCTAAAGGACCAGGGAAGGCTTAGCCAGAGGAGTTATTTGGGGTTTAATCTGCCTTAGCTGCCACATTTTGATAGTCCACCCACAGCAGCCGTACAGGTCCAGTGGGCCCCCTCCTGGGGGGCAGCGTCCCCTACCTTCTCAGGTGCCTGCTGCCTGCCCAGGACGGGGCAGTCAGCCGCCAGTTGACCTTGCCTTGAACTTGTTTACTGCCGGGTGAGTTCAGGGAATGACATCGTGTCCAAGCTCCCTGGACTAAATTTAGGCCCCTGGAAAATAACTTTTCCTGGGTATGTTCCAGCACCACCATGCTGAGAGACTGGCCGCTCCACTGCGCCCTGCGGTGCCTTGCGGCCTCCAAGGCCAGTTCCCACCAAGGGCTCAGGCCAGCAGGCCACTGGCAGGAACCTCTGAGTGCTCAGCCGCTTTCACAACTACACCCGAGGTGCCACTTCCCCCCCTCTGGCAGCGCCAGCTCTGCGGGGCAGAAGAGAGACAGACAAGCCACGGGTGTGACAAGTTTTCCATATGATTAAAATCGTAAATGTTTATTTTAAAGCTAACATGTGCATTATGAAATAGAATATAACCTTGACATGGACTCTAAAGGTAAAGTTAAAAGTTTCAAGATTTCAGGCTTATGGGGAGTGTGGGGACGTGCCCTTGGGAGCCCCTTGGATCCTCCCACCCCGGGGTGGTTGTGCTGCTTGGGTGCTTTTCATGTCATTTCGTGGAAGACTCACAGCCTTAGGGAGGCTGTCGTCAAGGATGTGAGTGACGGGCAGACCCGCGTGTGTTCTCCAGACCCTGAGCTCTTTCCTCACCCCAGGCCTGGTGAGGAGGCCTGTGCTGCAGGGGGAGAGCAGACCTGGGGCCGGCCCCTGCGGCAGAGCAGTGGGTGCTGGTTTGGAGGGTATTGGGCTCCCCGGGCTGCAGTGCAAACACCACACGCTGGGTGACTTAAAACAACAGAAATGGATTTTCTCACGGTTCTGGAGGCCAGAAGTCGAAGGTCGAGGTGTTGGCAGGGCCACGCGTCCCCAGAAGGTGCTAGGGGGCATCTTTCCTGTTTGTAAGTTTGTTTTTCCTTTTTCTGTTTTCTCATCCCGGTGTTTGGCTGCCGCGGTATGCTGCTGACCTGCCTCACCTTCCCAGGCCTCCTTCCTTGCTGGCTGTGTGTCCTTGTCTCCGTTTTACAAGCTCCCTCTCATTGGGATTAGGGCCCATCCCAAGCCAGTTCGGTGCCATCTCAGCCCTCCCCTTAACTGACTGTATCTACAGAGACCCTGTTGCCAAGTGAGGTCGCATTCTGAGGTTCTGGGTGGACTTGAATTTAACCTGCTCCGGGGAAGGGAAGTACGAGAGGAATTGCTTTACACGCCTCTTCCACTGCCCACCGGACGTGGACTTGCTGGGAGGACCCCTCCCTGGGCAGGAGCGTCTTGCAGCTCCTCCCTGCCCCCAGCCCCCAGCCCCCTGCTCCCTTTTCTCCGTTACAGGCCCTGGAGACCTGCTGACTCGTCTCCGTATTCTGTGCTTCCTTCAAGCACAGGCCTGGATTTGAATTTTGCCCTTTTTTTTTTACTCTTCTGCCTCAGAAGCCCCAGAAGGGAAGTCTCGACTGCTTGGGCGTTCTTTAGTAGTATGTGATGGGCTTTAAAAAACAAAGCAGGAAACGGCGTGCAGTGCTGAGGGGCCTTGGCAGCGCCGGGGGCTGAAGTCCTGCTGCTTATGGGTGCTCCAGCTTTACCCACCGGGACCTTCCCTCCCAGCAAAGCAGCCCCCACCCCGAGCCTCCTGCACCTTCCTCCTCCTACAGAAGACCAGGTCTTGAGAAATAAGGGGCAATAAGGTATTTGTTGACGAAGTGATTGATTGACAGAATGTTAAGCAGCTAGCTTGTTGTATGCTCTTGTATTTAGAGAATTTTTAAAGACAGAGTTTATTCCAAAATACTGTATGATCCCCATTTGGGGAAAGGGGAGAATGATACGTATGTAGGGGGTAGCATCCAGGAAGACGGAAAGAAATCCTCTAAAACGCTCGCGGGGTGATAGCTGTGGTGTGAGACGTTAGGTGATTTTATATTGATTTTTCTTTGTTTCCTGTTTACTGCAGTGACCAGTCCTTACTCAAATATAATCGGGAAAAACTTATTAAGAGAAATGTTTGTAAAGGGCCGGTTGCCTCTGACAGGTCCCCAGGGAGAATGTGGGTTCTTTAAAGACACAGGGCAAAGAAACGGGAGAGGCACGGCCGGCCAGGGCCGGGCCCACCAGGGGGCGCCGTGCGCACGCGGCGCCGCGGGCTGCGGCAGGTAATGGACGCCCGGGAGAGCTGGAAGCCCCAGGGCCGCTGCGGGGCCTGGTGCCGCCTGCAGACCTAGGGGGATCCCCCAGCCCCCCTGAAAGACCACCGACCACAGGCGCCCCAGCTGCACATGCTCACGGGTGAAAACCGCTTCTGTTGCCTTTGCTTTCCCTCAGACGCTTCTGATGAGCAGAACTCGCAGTCTTCCCTGGAAAACTCGAACAGCTCGGAGAAAGTGGAAAGGCAGTCGTCCGGAGAGGCGGGCCTGGCCGCAGAGACGGCAGCCTCTCAGGGACCTCGAGCACGGCCTCAGAGGGGCAGCCAGACCGGCCGGGAGCCCGCTGGGTTGTCGGGGGTACGTTGAAAGCTGTTCTGTTGTTTTTCTGTTGTTTGTTCTGTCTCGTGTGTTTGGCGCAGGGACTTCAGGACTTCCTCGCAACTCTCGTTTCCTTGTCGAGCCCTGGGGCTACGGGGTGGACGGGCTTGCTTTCTCCCAGCCTCAGCTTTGTCCTTTTGTTTATTCAGGAGCACGAAAAACACTGCCTGGTCTCACTGACCCAAAGTTGCTTCCTTTAGAGTGGGGAAGACAAGTCTTCAGAGACCCTAATCCCGCCTCATCCGTCGGAATTTTGCACCTGTGACGGGGTTTCCCTGGCGTGGGCCCCTTTCTGAGTCATAGGTATTGGATAGGAGCTGGTGTGACTCAGACGGCGCAGAAGCAGGGGGCCTGGGCGTAAGAGCAGACACCCCGACGTCCGGTCTGGGTTCGAATCCTAGCTGCGTCCCTATAGTCGCTGGGGAGTTAGCATCTCTGAGCCTCAGTTTACCCAGCTGCAAAAATGAGATCACATAGAATATCTTTTGGGGCCAGAGTTAGGATTAGATGTGAGAATGTGGGTAAAACCCGTAGACGAGTGTCTGACCCAGAAGGAGCTGGTGTCACTCATGTGTCTGCCGTTAGGATTTTTACAGTACATTCCATATGCTAATAATCTAGAGTGGTGAGTACTCGGGGGTAGCAACCTTCAATTACTAAGACGTTTCCACTTTGAGTGTTTCCAGACACCTCAGAGAAACTGGCAACGAGTAATAGCAGAAGGAAGGGAGGGGGCGGGACACACGTGGCCCTGGGTTTTCAGGCTGCACACTTTGAGCCTTGCAGCAGGCCTTCCCCAAAAGGGACACGTCTCTCGATTAAAAACCTGCGTACCTGGGGAGCCGATGTAGTTCAGGTGGTTGAGCGCCTGCTTCCCATGTACGAGGTCCTGGGTTCAGTTCCTGGTGCCTCCTAAAAATATAAATAAATAAACCCCTCATACCCTTCAGTCCGCGGCTTCCCTTCCGGGCACTCATTCCACGGGAACTTTTCAAAGACAAGGGCGGTGTCTGGTGAAGATTTGTTAGCAGCAGTAGAAAATGGATCACAACCTAAGTTTGTGGGAAGGGGACTGGTTAAATAAATGTTGTTTGTGGATAAAAGAGATGAGTATGCAGCTCTTAAAGAGTGATTTGCAGAGCAAAATGGAAAAGGCAAGTTGCAGAACAGAAAGGATAGCTGGAGCCCATTTGGCTAAAAATAAAATCAAAGCCTCATCATTAGTGTATAAAACTGAGAGGTCAGCTGGTGTCTCCTGGCCTCTCGAGCTCAAGGCAGAGGAGCTTGAAAGTTTGATCCACACCCTGGGAGAGGCTGCTGTTCTCTGCTGACGTCTGCAAAGTCCAGGGGTCTTACGTGTCAACACAAACACAGGCACATGCCCAGAGATGTGTGAGCACTCACTGTCTCCTCCAGAGTTTCTAGGTTTTTGAGCAAGACGGAGGATGAGTTGCAGTAAAGCTAAGAACTAGATGTTGAAGGTCAGGCGTTCCTGTAAAAATAATAAATAAAAATGACCATTCCCCGCCCCGCCCCCCAGATTCCCCTAGCTCTGCTCCTCTCCTGCTGGGCCTGTCCTGAGTCTCCTCTGCTTTATTGCTTCTCTGCACCCCCCCCCCCGCACTGAATGTGCCCAGACTCAGGTGCAGAGCAGTTCTGCTCTCTGGGCTCCCCACCCCCACCCCCCCAAGCACTCAGCAGAGCAAAAGCAACGCCTCACGAGCAGGAGCCCTCCTTGGAAGGCACACCCAAGGCCCCTTTCTTGTGTTCCATCTTTATTGAACTTGTGTCACTATGGTAAGAAAAAGAAGGAAGCAGGATTCCTGCCTCTGTGTAATTCCTGCTCTTGGGAGCAGCCCAAAGAAACCACTAAACCCTCCCCTCCCGGTTTAAGGCACCTCCACGACGCAGGTCCTGTGTCCTGTAGTGAGCATTTATTCAGCACCCACTGTGTGCCAGGCACGATGCCAGATACTGGATACAGAGTGACCTGGACGGCTGCGGCGCTCCTGCTCTTGTGGAGCTTACGATGGGGCGGGGGACGGCAGTAGCTGGTATCTGAGCTGAGCAAGGGGGTGCCAGCGAGAGTCGGGAATTGTGGCGTAGAGGAGGGCAATGGGATGGGGGTTCTTCTGGAACCCTTTGGCAGAGAGGAAATCGGCTGGAATTTGAACTGGAATCTGGAAGATGAGAAAGTCGGGTGGGGAGGGCGGGATTTCTGGATGGGGGAGACTGGAGCGAACGTTTGGACAATGAGAGGCCAGGTGGCTGGAGCATGCAGACGAGGGAAAGCGTGGACCTAAAAGGGTGGCCTCGGCTGTGGTCAGGGATCAGGATTTGGTTCTCAAGTCAGTGGGACAGTATTGGAAGGCTTTATGGATTCTATATGACACACATTCAAAGACTTGGGCTGTGCTGAATAGCCTGTAGGGTGGTCATCGGGGAGAGACGTGGGAGGGCTCCGGGTCACTCTGGAGATGGAGTTGGTGGGATTTGCTCGTCGGGTGGGTGGCGGTGCCACCGTCAGACGTGGGGAAGACGGGGTGGGGGTGTGCTCACCAGTTAGGAGGGGAAAATGGAGCCTGGTGATGGGTTAATTTTGAGATGCCCGAGACAATCAAATGGGGCTATCAAGGGGGAATTGGAGGAGGAGTGAGGGTTTAACCTTTTTTGGGAATTTGGTGATGCCTACAAACCCTTGCCCCAGAATAACGTCTGTTCGTGCCTTTTTCCTTCAGTGATGGCCACGTGCCCCATGCTAGCAGGCCCTGGGGAGTGACCACACAGTGGGCTCGGCGTGGGCCTGCGGGAGACAGCATTAGAGCTGGGGAAGCGGATCGGACACTGGTGGTGGAAGGTTGATCCCCACCGGCTGGGGTGGAGAGGTCGGAGCACTCCGAGGCGCCGGGAGCAGCATGTGGGGCTGGGCTAGGTCCTGCCAGGCTTCATAGGCAGGAGCTGGAAGTGGGGTTTGAATCCCACCCATGCTTTCCCTCATGCCCTGTACCTTTCTGTGCAGTCAACCTCACGCCTTCCATCCTATTAAACCGTGTTTCTCATTTCCTTTCCCCTTCAGGATTTCGAAGGAGTGCCACCCTCTAAAAAGATGAAACTGGAGACTTCTCAACAAAACTCCGAAGAGATGTAGACACTAAATTAACATTCTGGATCCACGTTCATGGAAGGTACATCAGCAGGTTTCATTCTAAAGCAACTTGACCCAAGCAATGCCTCTTGGGCACGAACTGAACTACTAACTTGACAAGTTTACCAAGTGCAGATCCAGGAAGACCTCGAGTGGCGTAACTTCTCAGACACTGAAGAACTTTTCTGCTGTGAAGCGAAACACGCGGACTTTCAAGTTGCCGTCCTGGGAAGGTGGAGTCGACAGCTCAGGAGTGTCTGCACGCTGTCCCTGAAGCCAAGATCACATTTGTGTTGCTGCTGTATTTTCCCCCCACTTCTCTACTTAACGATATAAGCTACTGGAGGGTGGTACCGGTCAGGAATTCGCTTTTCGTTGGGGCTTTTCACTGTTCACCCTTTCCTTCCGCTTTTTTTTTGTGCCTTGTGCTCTTGAGGTGACCTCCGGCATGTTTTCCTGGTTGTTTTGCATCTCCCTTTGCAAAGTGCCCTCTCGGTTTTTGTTCAGGCAGCAGCGGCCCCCTGGTACCTCTCTCCTCCCTGCCCCAGGACTTCACACAGAGCAGGGCACACCCGGAGGAGAAGGGCAGCCTCAGGCTGGGGCAGGGCGGGAGCTCCTTGGCCTGCCTGATCCCGGGTGGGGGGAAGTGGGGGACCTCGGCCTCCCCGAGCTCTGGTGGGGAGAGGGTCAGTCCGTGTCAGGGCCCTGTCCCCGAGGGCTGTCCTGGGGCCAGGCTGGGCCCTCAGCATGCTCTCACCTCCGGGGCCCAGGTCCTTGTGCAGAGCTGGCCGCTCCCACCCTCCGTCTCGCATCACCCCACGCCCGCCCATCACCGCTTTCTCTCAAACCCCCGAAGATGCAACGGCTTCTGTGATGGACTGCAAAACCGTCCCCTTCCAAGGACGCTGGGCTGGGGAGACTGGCAGGAGGACACCGCAGGAGTCGCTGGTGCTGAGCTCTCTCTCATAGGACATTGCTTGGGTTTCAAATCCAAAGCAA
Source organism: Tolypeutes matacus (assembly GCA_026826555.1). Taxonomy (NCBI): domain Eukaryota; kingdom Metazoa; phylum Chordata; class Mammalia; order Cingulata; family Chlamyphoridae; genus Tolypeutes; species Tolypeutes matacus. The sequence continues at coordinate 6,379,526 of JAKSZT010054518.1, read as the reverse complement.
CCTGCTGCGCTCTGCCTCCCCCACCCCATCCCTTCCCCCAGGAGTGCCGAGATTGCAGGTGGCCGAGATCCACCTGCTCTGGCCTCATGTTTCCCACTCTCAGAGCAGGCAGCCGGCTTGCGTCTCCTTCCCGGGCTGTGCCCTCGGCCCCCACCAGCTTGCCGGCCTCAGTGGACAGGCTTAAGCCTGAGGCGAGGCACCGAGGAAGGGGACAGGAGTGCAGAGTCCCCACCGCCGCCTCCACCAGCACCCCTGCCTGCGCTGGGACAGTTTCCTCTCAATAACGCAGAGGCGATCCCTGGGGGAATTGCCTGAGTGGTTCTGAGGCCTGGTTTGCTCTTAATTAATATACAGGCTCCTCGGACCCGAAACCTTTTCCGAAGCATTCTTCACCGCACTGGAGCTCTAACTCCCCTTCAGTTGTGTGTTATTGGGGTGGGTGGGGGGGTTTGCAGGTTTTATTGTGTTTTTTGGGTTTTTCTGAGTTTTTGTTTTTTGTTTTGGCTAATTGGTGCATTATTCAGGTACCACCTTGAACATGTGGCTTTCTCCTGACCATCATGGGAAGTGTCTGCCAGATTCCATTTTCTAAGAGTTTCTGAGGGTGAGGCTCTTATTTTTTTTTTTTTTTTAAAAGGAGCCTATCTATTTCCTGCACTTCAAGAAGAATCAAAATGTTCCTGAATTTCAAATACCTCATGCAAAACGTCTCCTGAAATAAGGGAAAGAAAAACAAAAAACTTTGAAAATCTTAATGTCGAAATGCCGAAAGGTCTTAAACAAAAAATCCTTGTACTTATCAATTTCCCCCCTCAGGCAGTCAGTTCTGTTGAGAACTGTGTCAGGCATCTTGATGCGGGGGTGGTGGTGGGGGGAAACCCCGATGTGTTACCTCTTGACGCGTCTCCAGGCGGCTTTACCTCCAGATCCTGTAGAACTAGCGTAACTTCTTTTCTTTGCAGCAAAACTCCATTTTGGCGAGAGCTGAATTTGGATATTTATTTCCTCTTCTCTTTGGGAAACCAGAAGTTGCAACCTAGACAGCTGAAGGAGAATCCAACACACGCGTCCACAGAAGGCGTCACCGAGGATCACCTGGCAGTGGCCTCTGTGGACGGGCAAGGGGAGTTGACACGGTTGAGGATGACGGCGGCGCCCACAGTACCGAGGCTGTCATTAGTTTTTCTCTGAAGTGCCTGAAGGTAGGACTGGGCAGTGGCCAGGCCCCACTGGACCCTGCCACGGCCATGCTAGGCAGAGCGTCCGCGGCCCTGCACTCGGCGCCGGCCGAGAAGCCTTCCACGCCGAGCGACTAGACTGCACAAATCCACACGTGCTTCCTGCCCCCACACGTCCGCTCCCTGGAGCCGCTGTTCCCCCACCCCACCCTGCACCCCTTGCCCCACTCCCCTCCACGGAATCTAAGACCTTCCAGCCGGCCGGGCCAGGGGCAGGGGACCTCAGCGAATGCCTTCTGCGGACACCAGGCCCCACGGCCTAAAGGGCTCCCAGGGCACACCTACCCCCACACGCCTTGACCTTGGGGAAGCTGCGGCTACCACATTCCACAAAGTGCTGGCACTTCCACCCGCGCCACGGAAGGCAGTCGACCGAGCCACGTAGGGTGGTGATGGCCCGTTATCAAGGGGTGTAATGATCTGGAATGTTCATCATTGCTAAGGACCTGGTAAAGAGGTATAAAGACCTTTTTTCACCATTATCAATTTTTTTTCCCTCTTATGATTTTTTTTTTTTGGTGTGTTGTACAACAGTATAATTTTTCACTTATTTATTCCCTCAGTAGATATGGTTTGTACAATGTACAATGGTTCCATTTCAGAAAATAAAAAATCAAATCATGAATACCGAGTGGTTTTGTAGCATTCTACTGAAGAGTAAAGTCCCTCACCAGCTGCTCTGACCTCTTGGCCACTTGGCCACGGCCCTGGCTGACTGTCCAGGAGGAAGCAGGGAAGCCGCTTCCTGTGTTTGTGTATATTTTCTCTGACCCCGCACATGCAGCAGCCATTGCCTTTCCCATCATGATGGTTTGTCATCACTAAGCAGCCGCTGGATGCTGCTCTCGGTAGGCTGTCCCTTGCCTGGGACACTTAGCCAGCCAGAGCTAGTTTGAAAGCCAGGCCTGATTCCCCAGGCTGAGGACACCCGCCTGCTACTTCCAGACTTTGGGAGGCCAAGCCATTGGCAGGGACGCTGGAGGGTCAGCTCCAGCGTAGGTGGTTTGCAACCTTGTCCACACTTGTCTTAACTCAAGTGAATTGTGATAGGCCCAGAATCTTCCCAGGGCACTCCGGGCTCTGCAGGCCCTTCTCTCCCTCTCAGCTCAGGGCCCCCTCCCCCAAATTGACTTTTTCTTTGTCCTGTCTCACTTCTTCCCAGTCTGCCTGAAACTGGGCCAGGCAAGAGGCAGAGGGACCTGGGGCAGGACTATTGCTTTAGAGAGGCCTGGAGGTAAATGTTTTCTCCCTTGTTTTGTCTGACTCTCCTCCCCTCCCCTTTCCTTTTTAACACGTTCCAGTGTTTTTACCAGAATTGGCTGCTCAGCTAAATAAACGCCTGATACGGAAAGTTCAGCTTGACAAAACACAAATCATAGGAGCCTTGTTTGCTTAACAAAAAAATGCTTGAGCTGGCGTGCTTTCGCGCTCTCCTTTCCTGCCCTCCACTGTCTGATCCCCCCAGGCCTCCCACACTCCTCTCTCGAGGGTCTCTCCCAGCCCCCTCGGTTGCTGTCTCAGTCGGTCTGTTTTATTTCCTCTCTCCCACGTTCTCTTGCACTCCCTGCCTCTGTGGAGCTGACTCCTTCCTTATGCACGAAAGCTTTAGCTAAGCAGGCATTTACAGATGGCAGTGCCATCTGTGTGCTGTGCCCTGAGCAGTGAGGACACGCAAGTTTGACCCTTTCTCTCGAGACAGATGAGTGAGCCTGTGCCCTAAGGGCTGCCCAGCACAGTTTGGAGTTGGGGAAGAGGTGAATTTTTTGAAGGTGGGGGTCAGGGAGGCTCCCAGGATGGTGTAGAAACCCCAGGTTTGGAGCTGAGGGGCTTGTTTTTCCTTACTGACTTCAAGGAGTGGCTGGAGGTTTCTGAGCCAGGTCTCTGCTGGACTGGGGTGGTGTTTTCAGAAGTTTGGCCGGTGCTGATGAATAACATGGACTGGAAAAGGCGAGAGTGGAGGTGAGAACGGGGCAATGAGGGACTGGGAGGACAGGCCGAGCGGAGGCCAGGAGTTGGTAAGAGGGCCCAGGTGCCCCAGGTGGTGTGAAGGCAATGGTGGGGGTGGGGAGGGTGACAGGGAAAGTTCAGGTTCAGTTCTAAGTCCAGACCAAGCCAACAAATGCCATGGAGGTCTGGGATCGGGCCCAAGGAGGGTTTACAGACCCCAAAGGCCAAGTCTTAACTTCCCTGCCCTGCTCCTCACCTGGGTGACAAATGGACATTTTCCTCCAGGGCCTGGTAGTGGGCACAAGTTGTCTTTGCCTGTGCAGCTGCATTTCCCTCTTCTTCCAGTAGGGGTCGCCTTCTCCCTCTGCCCGACAGTCCTTAAGTGGAGCTAGCAGCTCACCCATGGGTAGCCATGTGACCCAGGCCTAGCCAATCAGCATGGTCCCTTCTGGCCAGGGCAATTGGCTTAGAGATGGTCACATGACCCAGTGTGGCCCAATGAGAGTCAGCCCTGGGATTTCTGGGGCAACTATTGAGAAGGAGGGGCTCTCTCTGCTGGAGTTGGGAAGCGGGAGCTGCTTTGTTCCCACCTGGGGAGAAATCTGCCTGAGAAGGAAGCCAAAGCAGGAAGAAGTTGAAAGATGGTCAGTGTGAGATTCCTGAGATCAGCATTTGAGCAGCTGACTCCAGCTGGCCCTGAAGCCAGCGGTCGTCTTGGGCTTTTCAACTCTCTGAACTGATAAGTGCCCTTTATGGTTTAGGTCCATTTTCAAGGGTCTCTCCCAGCCCCCATCTATTCCAGGGGCTTTGAGCCCCTCCAGGTGGGAGGGGTGGTCGCGCCTTGGTAGCACTTCCCATTGAGTGCCACTCTGTGTCTCCTGCAAGATTGCTTCCCTCTTAATTCTCGTGTATGACAAGGACTTGGAGGTTTCACGGGGAAGACAAGGAAACGAACAGAGAATAACGTGGACCTGTTTTGGACCCCTGAGGCAGCCCCTTCTATAATCCTCAGCATCCAGGGCCCACCACTCCAGAGCTGTGTGACCTCAGGCAAGTATCGTAACCTCTCTGGGCCCCAATTGCCTCCTGTGTAAAATGGGGAAAATACTAAGGATTAAATGAATTAATATATATAAAGTGCTTAGGACAGGCCCTGGCACATAATAAACCTCAATAAATGTTAGCTGCTTTTTAAAATTATTATTTTAGCTATTAGCCTCAAACACAACCAGACTCTTAGAAGTCCAGCTCCAAGGGAGCTAGGCCCAGAGGGAAGCAAGAACCAGCCATGCCCAGCTGCCCTGGCCTTGCCTTCTGAGTTCCACTTTGCTCCCTGAAGACCTGCCTCTCCCCCAGATGGTTGGCATTGGGGTTATCCACCCAGCATGCTCCAGACTACCTGTGGCCCAAGTCATGCCTGGCAGGGTGTGTAGAAGCCCGCCAGGAGGCGGCGGAGAGGAAGACATGCCTGGCTGAGGGCACGGCTTGAGCGAACGCCTGAAGGTTTGAGCTGTGAAATCTCAGTAAAGCAGGCCCACGCGGGGAGCTTCAAGCCGGTACCTCAGAGGACTGGCCCAGTAGAGACTCATTTTTCCAGTCTCTGCCTCACCACCAGAGAAAGGCTTCTGGGAAGCAAGGTCCAGGGCCCGGGGCCAGGCTGTGTGTTCTGCCTATCCCCACCCCCGGGACACCCCTGGGACACTGGTGCCCATGGATGATGCTTTCTTGCTCCAGATCTTGGCAAAAGTCACAATCTGCTTTGCACCAGAGAACCTCAAGAGACTTGATCCTGCTCCTTTCTCCCCTAAGAGTTCATTTGACCTCCTCACAGCCCTGGAATAGTGGTTTAGAGCAAGTATCCGCCTCCCCCTTATGCAGATGGGGAAACTGAGGCCCGTGAAGACTGACCCAGGGTCCTGCAGGGACCAGCAAAGGCAGTTTTGGAACCCGGCCCGTCTTCCACTAGACCAGGGGATCTAGCCCGCCACCTGTTCTTGAAAATAAAAGTTTTAACGGAACAGTCATGCCCATTCCTTTATATACTGTCCATAGCCGCTTTCCCACTGCAACAGCAAAGATGAATAGTTGCAACAAAGAGTCTATGGCCCACAGAGCTGAAAAGATTTACAGTAGAAGTCTGCCAACCCCTGCACCAGACCACACTTCCCTGTAGAAACGTTAAACCATCATCATCATCGTAATAACGGCCTTCAATGTGCCTTGGCATCAAACAACCTTTTCTGAACTTTCTATTGGCACGTGAGGGTGCAGCTGAACCAAGTTTCACACAGTGAACACACCTGCATAACCAGCGCCCAGACCAAGAAACAACACGACCACCCCCCAGAAGTCACCTAGCACTATAAGGGCGACCACTTCCCCCACTTCTATCTGCACAGATTACTTTTGCCCGTTTTACTTTATGTTTTATACTCACAGACTCACACAGTGTGTGTCCTTCGGGCTGGCTGCTCATAGTGAGCACAAGCAGTCTCGTTGCGTGTCATCTTAGTTCATTCCCTCTGACCCCTGCAGAATCCATGGGGCAAGTGTGCCTCGTGTGTGTCTTGTTCTCCTGCTCCTGGCCATTTGGGAAGTTCCCAGCTTGGAGGGATGAAGAATTATCCATGCAGGATATTTGATCACCATCATCTCATTTTACCCTGGTCTTCAGCCCTAAGAGGAGGGATGGATTTGTAGCCTCTTTTTTTTTTTTTTTCTTTTGAGGTACCAGGGCCTGGGGATTGAACCTGGGACCTTGTATGTGGGAAGCCGGCACTCAGCCACCGAGCCACATCACCTCCCCAGTCTCATTTCCCCACCCCCCACCATATGGCTCCCTCTATTTGTTCATTGTTGGGTTCTTTGCTCATTGTTTTTTGCTCATTGTCTGCTTGTTTTTTCTTCAGGAAGCACTGGGAACCGAACCCAGGACCTCCCATGTGGGAGGCAGGCACTCAAGTGCTTGAGCCACATCTGCTCTCCCCAGCCTCATTTTAAAGCTGTGAAAACAGAGGCTCAAAGACAGTGACTCGCACAAGGCCATGCAGGTGGGCAGAGTCCTCTGAAAGGGGTGTTTGCTGTCTGAGCTCTCTGCCTTCCCTGTCAGGTTCTGGCTTGAAATTCTACCCTGACTACATACTGTATGATTCTATTCATGTGAACTATCTAGAAAAGACAGAACTACGGAAACAGAAAGCAGATCGTTGGTTGCCTGGGGCTGAGAGCAGAATCGACTGCAAAATGTTTTTTTTGGGTGATGGAACTGTTGTAGAACTCAATTGTGGGGATGGTTTTAAATGTTTAATGTACAAACATTAAAACTCATCAGGTCCACTTAAAACGGGTGGATTTTATGGTATAGAAATTATACCTCAATAAAGCCATTCAAAAACTCCAAATTCACACTTGCCGATTTCTTCAGCCCACCCCCCATGCCTCAGTTTCCCCTGCCCTGCCCACCTCACAGGGTTGGGTAGGGACTAATTAGACTTGAACGCATGCACACTGTCGAGGGCTGTTCAGCTATGGGACCCACCGGCTCCCCCCACGATTGGATGCTTTCCACCGGCATGGCCTCTTTTGCAAAGACATCAGGGGGTCTCCCAGCCAGAGGTGACGTCTGAAGCCATCGGGATCCTGTTTGAGTTGGTCATGGCCGACCTGCCACCCTGCTGGGGCAGGAGAGCCACGCGTGGCGGATGTGCTGGCCCTGAGCCGTTTCTCCGAGTAGTCCCCAGAGACGGCCACTGCCTTTCAGCTTCTGCCCTTGTTTATTTTCAAAGGGACGTTGCCAGAGCACTCGGCCACTCCAGCCCTTTCATGGTTTGTTTTATTCAGGAGATGTCAGGAAGAGAGAGGAGGTAGAGCAACCTGAAACAAATCCTTCTGCCAGCAAAGAACTGTGGCAGGCCCCAGCTGTGAGGTTGGAGGGATGGATATGTGTGACTGGGGACTCAATTATAACATGGGGCCAGGATGTCCCTTTCCTGCACCCAACCCCCAAAACCCTGGGGATAAGGATAATGTTATTACTAATTGCAAATATTCAACAAGTGACACCGGAAGAGTTGGACATCCATGTGCAAAAAAAATAAAGGACCTCAACCCAGGCCTCGTACCTTCTAGCAGCAAAATTCACTTAAAATGGATCATAGACTCTAAAAATTCTAGAAGAAAACACAGGAGAAAAATCTTTGTGGCCTTGGGTTGGGCAAAGATTCTTAGATATGGCATGAAAGCAATACTCATCAAAGAAAACTTTGATAAAAGTAGAAACTTGTGTAAGCTAAAGACACTAGGGGAATGAAAAGACAAGCCACAGACTGGCAGCCAATATTTGCAAAATACATATCTGATAAAGGACTTGTATCCAGAATATATAAAGACCTCTCAAAACTCATTAACAAGAAAAAAAAACAATTTAATGAGGAGGGGGGACAAAACATTTGCATAGACACTATCAAAATAGATATACTCTGAGAATATTCTTGCTGTCCTGATTTTGTGATAATCAGGGTAGGCTAAACATTCGCTATATTAGAAACCATGCATGTGTCCCCAGACCTAGTTTTTCTCCCTAGGTCTGCTTTTTGGAATGCTGGTGATAAACTAAGCCTGATTTATTATATGACCATCCTGTATGGGAAATGACTGTAACTCTAGGTATCTTTGGTCAACCTTAAGAGAGAGAGCAGGGGACAGATGTGGCTCAAATGGTTGGGTGTCCATTTCCCATATGAAGGGACCTGGGTTAGATCCCCGGGACCTCCCAGTAAAAATTTAAAAAAAGAAAAATATAGAAGGTGCACAGGCTGCCAGGCCCCACACACAGGTGCGCAGTCAGACCCCGCCAAGCCACGCAAGATGACGTAACAGGAGAGTGACACAAGGAACAGCCAAGACGAGATGTGCCGAAAAACCAGGAACTAAGGTGGTGCAGGCGGTAGGGCGCCTCTCTCCCACATTAGAGGTTCCGAGGATTGAATCCCAGTGAAGACAGGAGAAGGATGAGAAGAAAGAGCAGGAAACAGATACAGAGAACAAAAACAGCAAAAATGGGGGTGGGGGGTGGTAAAAATGGATAAAAGTAAGTAAATATATAAATCTAAAAAAAAAAAGAGAGATATACTGATAGCAAATAAGTACCTGAAAGATGCTGAACATCATCAGGCACTGGGAAAATGCTAATTAAAACCACTATGATATACCACTACATTAGGACTGTCCAAAAAGACTGACCATACCAAGTGTTGGAGTGACTGGAATTCTCATACATGGCCAGTGGGAATGTGAAATGGTATGGCCACTTTTGAAGAGAGTATGGCAGATTCCTACAAAGTTAAACATAGACTTAGCATGCAACCCAGCAATCTCACTTCTAGTATTCACCCAAGAGAGATTTAAATATACAAAAAAACCTGTTTGTGAATGTTTAATCACCAAAAACTGGAAACAACTAAAATGTCATTCAACTGGTGAATGGATAAAGAAACGGTGGTGCAGTCATATAATGAAATAGTAATGAACAATAAAAAGGGGGAGCTGATGTGGCTCAGTGGTTGAGCACCGGCTTCCCACACATGAGGTCCCAGGTTCAATACCCAGCCCCGGTACCTTAAAAAAAAAAAAAAAAAAAAAAAACACATGTAACAATAAAAAGGAATGAACTCCGGATGCACACAACAACTCAGAAGAATCTCAGATACGTTACTCTAAGTGAAAGAAGCCAGACTCACAAGGCGTTAACTGAACAATTCCATTTTGGTGACATTCTGGAAAAGGCAAAACAATAGGGACAAGAAGTAGATCAGGAGTTGCCAGAGACTGGGGGTGAAGAAGGTGTTGGAACTGTTCCCTGTCTTGATTGTGGTGGTAGGTACACGACTGTATTTATCTGTCAAAACTCACAGAACTGTATGTGAAAACACATGATCTTTACTTTATGTAAATAATACCTCAATAAAAGAACAAAACAAAAATAATTCAACAGTAATAGCAAACTTGGCAGCACTTACTATGTGCTAGGCACTATTTTAAGTACTTTACATATATATAAGCTCAGTTCTCACAGCAGTCCTATGAAGTCAGTTTTTAATTGTCCCCAAATTGTGAAAGTTTTGTCCCCAGGGTTCTCCGTCTAATTACTTTCTTCCCCCCTCAGTCTGGTCCCCAGTGCCCTTCTCTCTGGAAACTTCACCTCCCTTTGCTGTTCTCTGCTCTCTCCACAGCTCACAGGAGGAAAAGTTTCCATTAGCTTGTTCCATGAGGGACACTTGGAGGATAATAAGGCTTAGCAGGGATTGCAAATTCAAATGCTTATGGGCACCAGATAGGTAATGTAAATGAAGAAAACAGGCCAGTCATAGGGAGTGGTGGGGATTGCGGAAAACTGAAGAGCACATGCTGTGTCTAAAGGAGACAGTTGCTCGTTAGTTCCAGCTGCTACCATGTGGAAATTAGGGACAAATGTTATTTTAAAAAAATTCCAATATCTAATGGTTATATGAAATGTCATGTTTTGTTTTTTTTTAAGTTTTTTAGTTTTGTCATGATTTTTTAAATGCTAGCAAACAAGTCCAATTAAAAAGAACTGGCTATGGGGGGCGGATGTGGCTCAAATGGTTGGGCGTCCGTCTGCCATATGGAGGGACCTGGGTTCGATACCCGGGACCTCCCGGTAAAATAAAAAAATAATAATAAAAAAAAAAAAAAAAAAAAAGAACTGGCTAGATGTTAGATTTTAAAGATATTTTCACTCCTAAGTAAATGGGAATGCATCCCATGTTTATAGATTGGAAGACTTAATATTGTTAAGATTGTCCATAAGCAATCTACAGATTCAACAAAATCCCTATCAAAATTTTTTCACCATTTTTGCATAAATGGAAAAGCTGATCCTCAAATTCATATGGGATAGCAAGGGACTCCAAATAGCCAAAACAATTGTGAAAGAGGAAAACAAAGTTGGGAGGACTCTCACTTCCCGATTTCAAAACTTACTACAAAGCTACAGTAATCAAAACAGTGTGGGGAGCAGAGGTAGTGCAAGTGGTTGAGCCCCTGCTTCCCACATATGAGGACCCGGGTTTGATCCTCAATACCTCTTAAAAAAACGAAACAAAACAAAACAAAAAAACAAATGAAAAAACCAACTTGGGAAAGCTGATGTAGCTCAGTGGTTGAGTGCTGGCTTCCCACATACCCCAGCCCTGGTACCTCAAAAAAACCAGTGTGGCACTGGCATAAGGATAGCTATACAGAACACTACAATAGAATTGAGAATTCAGAAATAAACCCATCCATCCAAGACCAATTGATTGTTGACGAATGCCAAGATCATTCAACAGGGGAAAGAATAATCTCATCAACAAATGAGGTAGCCTATGAGGCTCAGTGGTTGAACGCCAGCTTCCCACGTACGAGGTCCCGGGTTCAATCCCCAGCCCCGGCACCTCAAACAACAACAACAAAAAAAAACCCACAAATGATGATGGGACAACTGGGTGGCCCCATGCCAAAGAATGAAATTAGATGCCTACCTCATACCACATACAAAAATTAACTCGAAATGGATCAACGATTTAAATATAAGAGCTAAACTGTAAAACTCTTATAAGGAAACATAGGAAAATATCTTCGGGACCTTGTGCTAGGCAGTGGATTCTAAGGTTTTATGCCCAAAGTACATGCAACAAATTAAAAAAGTGTCCTCCTCACTTCAGACGCCAGCCTCAAGTTGGGGGGGGGGGGGCTCCTGGGGCCACCCTCACTTCTAACCAACTGGTTACAAATTTGGGGGTTCCCCCAACTCCCCTCAGTTTTGATAATTTGCTAGGACTCAGAACTCAGGAAAGTGCTCTACTTAGGATTATAGTTTTGTGGTAGCAAACAGGATACAAAGAAGGAACACCTCCCCAAAGTCAGGCTGCTAGTAAGCGGCTCAAGAACCAACTCTAATCGCATGGCTGGTCATTCTGTCTGGCCAGCCCCACCCTCGGAGTGCAGGTGCAGGTGCCCCCCACCTCCATCATCACATCAGCATAAACTATCAGGTATGTCCAGGGGTCCTCCATGAATAAGGAAGACACTCCTGTCACTCCAGAAATTCAAAGGACTTAGAGTTTACCTCCCAAAAGCCCAGACAAAGGCCAAACCTCTTTTTAAGTATAATGATAATTATTCATTGCACAGAGAGGATAGTTACAAAAATTCGGAGGTAAATAGTAGAAGTAATAACTAAATAAATGGAAAGGGTTCCCTCTGGGGATGTGGTGGGCATCAGGGGCTGGGATGTATGGGGTTGGGGAGAACTGCTCTCTTAAATGATAAACCTTTTATTTGGTATTTTAAACTTCTATATTTCACTTTTATGAAAGTATTTTTAAATGATGGTTTTAAAAACCCTAATATATATTTTATTTTATTTTTCCATACTGTTTATTTTTTTTTTACTTTATTTTGTACATTTAATAATTGAAAATATAAACAATTAAAAACTAAAAAGTAAACACAGATGAATAAATATATACATTTCTCAATTAAATGTACTGGATACATATGAATTTTTTTTTTTTTGAATCAAACAATATATTACACAATATATTTGGTTCATAGTAACGCATTCATACTGTGTTTGTCCTTTTGTCCACACTGTTTCTTGTGTCTCATGCCTTTCTCTTACTTTAATTTAATTTTGTTTTGCTGGAGAACAACCTCTAATAATTCTTTCAGAGACGACCTGTGGGTGAAAAACTTTAAATCCTTTCATGTCTAAATATATCTTTATTTTGTCCTCCTACTCATTGGTTTGATCTGGGGATAGTATTCTAAGTTCAAAATAATTTCTCTTTGAACTCTGTTGAGATTTCTCTATTGTCTTCCAAGATTAAGCATCCTCTATGAGAATTCTAACATTAGTCCCAGACCCAGTGTTTATCTGTTTTTCCCCCTTCCCTTTCTGGAAACTATTAGGATTTTCTCTTATTTTCGGTGTTCTGAAATGTCACTACAATATATCTTAGGTGTGGATTTTTACATTTATCTTCCTTGGCTCTTGGGGAACCTTCTCCCCCTCTCCCCCCATTTATTGAGGTATAATTTACCTACAGTAAAATTCACCATTTTTAGGCATAAAGTTCTACGAATTTTGATAAACTAATACAGTCATGTGGCCACCACCAAAAATCAAGCTATAGAGTATTTTCACCAAAATGTTCCTTCGTGCCATTTTTGTAATCAACACCCCGCTCCCGAACTCCTGGAAGCCAAAATGTCATTTCTGACCCAATAGTTTTGCCTTTTCGTCATATAAATTAAATCAAACAGTACATGGTTTTATGAGCCTGGCTTCTTTTACTTAGCCTAGTGCTTTTGAGAGTCATCCATGGGGATGTGGGGAACCTTTCAATCCAAAGGTATAAGGTCATTCACGCAGTTCATATGGCTGCTGTCCATAGGATCGGGGTGTACTTCCCGGCTCCCCTGTGGTTGAGTGGGGCCAAGTGATTAGTTCTGGCCAATGAGCTGTGAGTACATGTCCCTTCTGGGCCAGAACGTTTAATTGACAATGAGAGACAGGACTTCCTGAGTTCTTTCTTTTCTCCCAGCGCAGCTCCAAGTGACTGGCAACATTCAAGATGGTGCCTGTTCTGTCAGCCTGAGTCTTGGTGTGACAACAAATTGCCCACCTGTCATGGGCATGGAGACGATAGGAAGCTTGTGCAAGAAATTAACTTTTGTGGATTTAAGCCATTGAGAGTTGGGGATGGTTTGTTATCACACAATCAGCCGATATGAACCATATAGAAGGCTTATGTTTTCCTTTAGCACTGGGAAATTTTCTTGTATTATTGCTTTGATTATTTCTTACCTCTTCCTCTCTCACTTTGTTTTTTCTTCTTTCGGGAACTATTAGGCAGGTACTGGAACTTTTGAATGTATCCTCTCTGTCACTTAACCTCCCTCTGTCCTTTTAGCAGTTTTTTGTTTTTGCAAAACCCTCAGTTAAAATCTTCTAGCCCTTTAATATATTTTTCATTGTTCATTTTGCTGTTTAACTTTTAAAAAATCATATTTTAATATTATTTTCTGAGATCTGTTTGCTTCTTTCTTCACAATAGGTTGTTTAATAGGTACAGAATCTTCCACATAATCTCTAGGGCTACTAATTATTTTTAAAGTTTATTAATTTTTCTCCTCAATTGTTAGTTCTACTGTTAATTGATTAGGTGGCTTTCTCACATGGTATTGGCTTTCCTTAATTGTTTGCTGACTTGTGCTTATCTATAATTCTTTGTTTTGGAGAATTCCTATTTGCTTGTCCATGGATGCCGATTTGATTACAATGGAGTGTTCCTTCTGCTTTTGAGAAAGGAGTTGGCTATCTTATGAGGTTCTGTTTTCTTTTTATCTTTTTTTAAAAAATATTAATTTAATTTATTTATTTATTCCTCCCTACCCCCTCATTGTTGTTGTTTGCATTTGCTGTGTCTGTTCATTGTGTGCTTGTCTTCCTTTTAGGAGGCACTGGGAACCGAATCTGGAAACTCCCATGTGGAAAGGAGGCACCTAATCGCTTGAGCCATCTCTGCTCCCTGCTTTGTTGTGTCTCTCATTATGCTTTTCCTCCTTGTGTCTCTTGTGTCATCTCGTTGTGTCAGATTGCCATGTCAGCCTACTGCATCAGCTTGCAGTCTTGCTCATCTTCTCTAGGAGGTACCAGGAACCGAACCCAGGACCTCCCCTGTGGTAGGCAGGAACTCAAGTCGCTTGAGCCACATCACATTCCGGTTCTGTTTTCTTGATGTTTGTTTTCTGGATGCGGGAGCTCCTTGTACTTCCTGGGAGTTGTTAACTACCTGGGTCACTGCCCTGCATGTCCCCTTCTCTGCACTTGCTGTTGTCCACTGTTCAGCAGGAGGGTATGTAGGGAGCCATCAGCAAGCATTTCCACATTTCACTAAAAACAGACCCGGAGACCTTCTCCTTCCAGCTATTGATTCTGAGCTTAGCACTTTCCATAACTGTTATCTCACTCTCAGCAGTCCTCTTCTTCCTGCATTTTCAGCTGTGATTTTCCTCAAGTCTTGTTTTTTCTCTAATGCAGGCTTTTAGGAATTTATGGTAAGGATTAAACAAAGCATGTCTGTGTACTGACTATGGCCCAGTTTACAACCTTAGCCATACTGTGTTATCCCCTCCCAGGCAACTGATGTCTTATTTTTGAAAATTTAAGACAAAATTATAAAAGGCAAAAAAAGTGAAGAAAATTTTAAAAATACAGTTTTTTTGGAAAACTTAGAAAATGTAGATAGATAAGCATAAAGAAGACAATAAAAATCACCCAACCCAGAGATAACCAGCATTAACTTTATTTTTTTTTTAATTATTATTATTTTTTAAAGATTTTATTTATTTATTCATTTATCCCCCCCTTGCTGCTTGTGCTCGCCGGGTCAGCCAACCACGCCGCGCGGGCGGGCCCGCCCCCACCAGGAGGCCCCGGGAACCGAACCCGGGGCCCCCCACATGGCAAACGGGAGCCCCACTGATTGAGCCACAGCCGCTTCCCAAGCATTAACTTTATAGTGCAGCTTTCTGACATTTGTTTTAAACACACACAAAACTCACAAAGTTATTTTTTGAATTTGATATCAAACAGTGATAGTGTCTAAAGTTGTTTTTCCACTCAACAATATATCATAGACATTTTTCCATGTCAATATTTATGCACTTATATCATCATTACAAAGATCTTGCATGGTGTCCCATTAATATTTGGGGCAAAAATATATTTAAAAAATACCCTTTTGTTGGATATGACAGTGTTCCTAATGTTCACTATTAAAAATGATGCTACAATGATCATTGTTATACACATATCGTTGAAATTCTAGAAGTGGAATTGCTGTGTCACATGTGGCTGGGTGCTTAAGATTTTACCAAGGAGAAAAGTCTTCAGATAAAGGAAGGCAACTCAGAGTGTGGGTTTTCAGACATTAGCAACCAGAGTTGGAAGAGGTGGTGTGGGCAAGGGGGAATTCTCAAAGTCACACCTGTAAGCTGCTCGTTGGGCCAGCTCACCCTCTTTGCAGACACTGGGGAAGAAGTTAGCCCACCTCTTTGGTAAGTACCCTGTCCCTCTCACTCCATACACTCCCCTTCAGGAGGCCCTTGTCCACGTGCTCAGCCCACCCAAATCTGGAAGTGAAACTGGCTCCAAAGCAAAGAGCAGCTGTGGAGGACTCAGAGGCCCTTTGGGGTGGGTGCTCGGGCATCGCTTGTCCTCTGGTGCCATGCCCCTTCCCCCACTAGGCTGCCCTTGAACCCCTGAAACCTTCACAGCTTTCTAGAAGTGTCAACTATCAGGCTGAACCATATGAAATGACTGTTTCTGTAGGTCAAAAGGCAGCTGAGTATTGGTGAAGCCCAGACACCCTCTGGTCTGGTTGATTCCTTCCAGAACTCTGTGTACCTTTAGGAAGAGCTTATTCTTATACCAGGAACCATGGCAAGCACCGTGCAGCCATTGTCTTTGATAATTATCACACGTTTCTGTGGCATAGGAATTGTTCCCCATTTAACAGATGAGAAAACCGTGACTCAAAATTTCTTTTTGGGGAAGCGGCTGTGGCTCAATCAGTGGGGCTCCCGTTTACCATATGGGAGGCCCTGGATTCAGTTCCCGGGGCCTCCTGGTGAAGGCAAGACCGCCCGCACGGCGTGGTTGGCTGACCCAGCGAGCACAGGCAGCAAGGGGGGGATAAATGAATAAATAAAAATAAATAAATAAATAAATAAAGCCTAAAAAAAAAAAAAAAAAAATTTCTTTTTGAATTGTTGAGGGGCTGGTTCGCCTGGTGAGAGTAAGATTTTAATAGTGATGACAATATTTTGAGTAGTAGCTAAAGGACCAGGGGTCTAAAGGTAAAGAGTTGGGTTCGAATCTTGCTCTGCCACTTAATAGCTGTGATGCCCCTGTAAGTTTCCTTAATGTGGCAGAATCAGTTTCCACCTCAGTGGACGTGAGGGCTTGGCATAAGGAGTGGTTTTGGTCTCGTTTTCCCGTTGGACAGGTCCCTTCCGCATTCTGACTCACTCTTTTTTTTTTTTCAAAAAAAAATTATTTATTTACGTTTATCCATTTTAACATCCCCCTCCCACCCTGGTTTTGCTTTTTTTGTGTCCATCTGCTGGGCAATTCTCTGTGTCTGTTTCCTGCCCTCTCCTCTCATCCTTCTCCTCCTGTCTTTGCCAGGATTCAATCCTCAGAACCTCCAATTTGGGAAAGAGGCGTCCTACCGCCTGCGCCACCTTAGTTCCAGGTTTTTTGGCACATCTCATCTTGGCTCTCCCTTGTGTCACTCTCTTGTTACATCATCATCTTGCTGTGTGGCTTGGCGGTGCACCCATGCATGGGGCCTGACGGCCCACACGCCTTCTATATATATATATTTTTTTTCTTTTTACCGGGAGGTCCCAGGGATCAAACTCAGGTCCCTCCCTATGGGAGATGGATGCTCAACCATTTGAGCCACATCCATCCCCCAGCTACATCTCTTAAGGTTGACCAAAGATACCCAGAGTTACAGTCATTTCCCATACAGGATGGACATAAAATAAATCAGACTTGGTTTATTACCAGCATTCTATAAACCAGACCTAGGGAAAAAAATTAGGTCTGGGGACACATGCATGGTTTCTAATATAGCGAATATTTAGCCTACCCTGATTATCACAAAATCAGGACAGCGAGAATATTCGCATTTATTATTTCTTCTTGGTGAATTGTCTTTATGTATGTATGTACCC